>VMBQ01004356.1:0-42317 GCA_007657795.1 Dreissena rostriformis | reverse complement strand
AATAATATAACAATTAATAAAAATATTAAAAAATGATAACTCTTGATTTCCTCAAGTGAAAATGTTTTCCAAAACATTCGCTTCAATGCGGAACTCATTCATGACAGTTATTTCGCATAAAACCTTCTAACATAGGAAAAAGCTATTTATCATTTGGAAGTCAGGTCCCAAAATGGGCTTAAAAGGAAGTTAGTTCCCAAAATGGGGGTTAAACCGTTATAATTCGGTATTAAATGAATTAATAGACATACAAACGCGTCGAGATAATTAAATAATCGTGATTTATGTTAAAGTTTACTGTAAACATGCACAAATACTGTTTATTTTGAGAGAAAATGATATTCGAACATCCAACATCTCGAAGGTCAAGAAAATAAACAACAAATTTGTCGCCGGTTTTGCTTCAATAACTTTTTTATTTCGACGTCTATGGCATTGAAACAAAAAAACGAGGGGAGCACACACACCATAGAGCCGAAAGGGCGTATTAATTTAAAAGAAATATAAATATAAACTGGCTTACCGGGTGAAAATATCCGCTACTCCTTCACGAAAAACACGAAAACGACGCCATCTTTGAAGTTTTGCTCCCGTTACCTCACTTAAACGCGGTAAGCTCCCGTATACGCATGCCCCCCTGGATAAAGGTTGATAACAACGTTTTGCTTTCAAGATTATAAAACAAACAAAAAAATAAATACCGAAGAAGTATAGTATCACGCCAAGAGGGAAATCGTTTTATTATCTAACCACAAATGTTTGCCGTACTCGGTCAGCCCATCTGGAAATCGTTCATGAACGCCTGAATAGGCTACCCTTATGTGCCAGTTTGCTATAAATAGCACCGTTTTAATTCAATTTTGTATTGAAAAGCATTGTGCAAAAATGGTTCATTTACAATACGAACTTAGATTTTTAAAGACCCGCGTCATGCGAAAATTGGTCTCATGTGTATGGGGCAAGCATAGCTATAGCCCAGCCTGCGCATCTCGCAGTCTGGTCAGGAGAGGCAGTATGAGACCATTAAACCGTGCGTGATTTTATAGAGACAGCGTCGCCTCTGACAGGACTGCGCAACTGCGCAGGCTGGGCTTGAGCTATGCTGGCCAAAACGCCATAAGACCCATTTTCGCATGACGCGGCTATGATAGTGTGATTTGAATCTGTCGACAAAAAACTGAACGTTAATCAAATATTGACATACCATATATTTCGATGATGAAGAAATTAACTCATAAAAAGCCATGTGAGGACACACGAAATGTGATCTACCGTAGTGTAATTTGTATCTACGAACACTAGTGTGTGGTTTGACTATAATAACACACATTACATGCGGTGGATATGCGACTAACAAGTGAACAAATACACAATAATTTTCAATTTAATTATTTAGAAACGTAAATTTTCTAATCTTATTTCTAAGTCAGTATGTACGATGAATAGTCTTATCACTCGTGCAATTGGGAATACAGGATAAATCGACGCTAACTGTTGAGAACCTATGAACGTTTCCCAGACGTTACCTCGCTGTACTAGAAAGCACTATAAACGAGGTTTTGCAACAAACGCGTGATAGCGTATTGGACTCTCGACATCCCTCAATACCTGTTGATCAGCAGTAGTTTTATTTTGTGGGGATTAAAACATGTTATATTCCTCCATGCCTTATTCATTCTTTAAATTTGATTCTGGTGTTTAGTACGGAATACCGTTAGGGCCATCATGGTTACACATTACAATCCAGAGGGCGAGAATGCGAGAACGCGATAGTACGATGGCGACAATGCGACAATACGATGACGACAGTGCGACAATACGATGACGACAATGCGATGGAACGATGGCGACAATGCGACAACGCGATAGTACGATGACGACACTTCGACAGTGCGACAATACGATGGCGACAGTGCGATAGTGTCGCCATCGTATCATCGCATTGTCGCCATCGTATTCTCGCACTGTCGTCATCGTATTGTCGCATTGTCGCCATCGTACTATCGCGTTCTTGCATTCTCGATTTGTCGCCATCGTACTATCGCACTGTCGCCATCGTATTGTCGCACTGTCGTCATCGTATTGTCGCACTGTCGTCATCGTATTATCGCACTTTCGCGTTGTCGCAATGTTGCCATCGTATTATCGAACTGTCGCCATCGTATTGTCGCACTGTCGTCATCGCACTGTCGCATTGTCGTCATCGAACTATCGCGTTCTCGCATTCTCGCCATCGTTCTATCGCATTGTCGCCATCGTATTGTCGCACTGTCGTCATCGTATTGTCGCATTGTCGCCATCGTACTATCGCGTTCTCGCATTCTCGCCCTCTCGATTTTAATGTGTAACCACGATGGCCCTCACGGTATTCAATAGTTTAGTAACAAAAACTTTGATCCGCTGTGAGAACCGACACCTCCCAACAGTTTACGTAATATACCGGTACACGTGGAAACGCAGATAAATGTTTATAATGCTGTTACTATTTATGTTACATGTGGGAGTAAATTATTAATATCATTTCAATTCAGTATAACAACATCATTCTTATATATATATATAGCAGACACATTATCAGGGTAACATACATTGTCGATATGCCCTCAAAACACAGCATATTGATATCTGATGATTACTTCATAAATTTCAACACAAGTCACAGCCCTGTATAAATCAGTATCTCTTATCAGTGGATTATCGATTACGCGTGGAAGTAGTTACCGAGTTCTCGTTTAAAGTTGTAATTGTTTTTATTTTTGTCACTTGTTAGTAGCATATTCACCGCATGAAATGTGTGTTATGAGTTTAAGCGAATTTATATAAATTATTTCCGATTGTGACGATGTTTCTCAATTAACAGCGTATTACGTATCATTATGAAACATTAATTAACTTGAATTTATATTCATATTAAAATAAAACATTTTTCTTTTATTCCTTTTTTTTGCTTTACACGCAATAATGGTTCTGTTTATCACTTAGTAAAATGGAATTGGGTTTAGCCGTTTTTCTCCCGTTGATCTATTAAGGAATCGTCTGTTATTGAGGTGGCTTATAAATAGCCTCAGCTGCTGTGCTGCGCGCGCGCATGAGAGTATTTCATTAACAGGTCCCGCTGCGTCTTCGCGAATGCATCTTTTGGCTGACCTGCACCTGTGACCTGCAAGTGGAGCTGTGTTATGCGATTTTAACGTAACACGCAGTGGACTATTTTCATGAATTAAACATGTTATGTAAAGAATACTCTTCCGCGCCGCGCAGTAGTTTCATTTTCCCTGATCTATTAATAGCATCAGATTTTGAATGACATGAGATGCGCAAAAATACTTAGTGACTGACGTAGCACATGTTGGACTTTTTTAATCATTCATAAAACATACTCTCCCGCGACAAGTATAGTTAAAATAAAGTTTTTCTTAAAACTTTTTCTATAAACGATCAGTTCAAAATAATTTTATTTAACACGATAAGTATGTGTCAATTTGTAAATGATTGTAGTTCAAAAACTGAAACCGCGCCGCGAACTCTCTCTTTGCAAGGATGCGGGAGTGAAACAAGTTTCGGATCACTAGGCAAGCAAATTACTAAAATGTGTCTACAATATGCTGATATAAATATGCGGCATCAGATTAACGCACAGTACGCCCGGTCAGCTGCTGGAGCGTGCGCGTCGCGACCGGGGCAAGGGTCACCCGCAGAAGATTTTCTTGAAGACTTGTCGGATAGGGGAACTTCTGCGGGCGGCTCTGCCAATCCAGCGGGTACCGTCATCCCTCGAGCCGGACGTCTTCTCTACTGCTAACTTCGTTGTCTCCCAGAACATGAGGACGGGTGTCCCCAAGCGGAATGCTAATTGTCCGTAGGGGATGGTGATACAGTGGTCTAGGGGGTTGTCCATTGTTGAGATCATGAGTGGGAAGGGTCTTCGCTGTCTCCCAAAACGTAAGGATCGGGAGTCTACCAAACCTAGTAGGGGACGAAGATTAAAAGTGGGGTGGATACCACTATAGTCGCCTGTAGCGGGATGGGGACAGCGGATATACCAGCGTAGAAGACGGACGGGGCGGACCTGTAGCAATCCAGAATTTCGAAGGGATGGCCTTATGAATGTGTCCCAGGACGGCGGTACTCAGTACGCTAAACGTACTGGGGAAATCGTTCTGGAGATCGGGTCGACGGCTGGTGACTTCAAGAGTGGCCAAAAAGGCGGCGCAGCGCGCTTGGAGCAGGAGGAATATTTTTGCTAGATTGTCAGCTCTCCGTTGGCGGAGTAACCTGACCCTTTTTAGGGCAACCAGGCATGAATTGTCTCTAAATTGTCTACCAGCGCACGGGTCTCATTGACCATCGTGCTCTGGTCTTTTTGGATCTAAATTATCTATTTGGCGAATGCCCGGGAAGCCGGGGTAAATTTGACCTAATTTGGTTCAAAATTAAATATTTTCCCTTGAAAGGTCAAAGGAGGTCGATACCTTGTATGATGTCATGAAGACGCGGGGGCGACCTGTAAATAAACTCTTCAATACACAATGTACAGTACGGTGAGTAATAACAAAACAGTGCACCGGTTTGTTTTATAAGGATTTATAAGCTAAAGCAGTACATGTTAAAGTTAAAGAGAAAAACTTAACAGCTAAGTAACAGGATGAGGTGTATTTCTTCGTTTATCAAAAGGGTGCAAGTAATAATTGCAAAACAACAATAATGAATCAAACACTAGAAGTAACAAAATATAGCAACGTTGATATTTATATCAAGACGAGACGTTAAGACTATATCCCGGTATAAATAAATGATCGGTTAACTCCTTTTCTGTTTTTATTTCTTAAATACTTGTTTTTTGTTTTTATTCTTCGTCTCTTTATTTCCTATATTCAAATCTTTCACTGTAAGGCATTTAATTGCGAACTTCAAAAAAGTCCATACTATGTGAACAAGTCACATTAAGACGACAATTTATATTTAACATGAAAAGTTCGAAAAGTTTAAAGATGGCCTACCAAAAATGTGTCGTGTTCTGAGAAAACTGGGCATAATGCTTGGACGTAAATCGTTATCCCAGATTAGCCTGTGCAATCCGCACAGGCTAATCAGGGACGACAATTTCCGCTTTTATGGAATTTTTCGTTTAAATGAAGTCCCTTCTTAGCAAAAATCCAATTTAGGCGGAAAAAGTCGTCCCTGATTAGCATGTGCGGTCTCTTCTTAGCGAAAATCCAGTTTAGGCGGAAAGTGTCTTCCCGGATTAGCCTGTGCGGACTGAACAGGCTAATCTGGAACGACACTTTACGCACATGTATGCATTATTCCCAGTTTTCTCAGAACACGACACAAATTATTCTGCGACTTAACATTGATTGAGCCGGCATATCGGTGTTGTGTATGCTTGGACTGATTGCACCGCGTTATGATAACAGTTTTCACTGGGGGCTGACGAGGGCAAAGCGTAGTCCGTTTCTCTACGACGTCGGGTATATGTTTTACTACGAATCATTGTGTCAATACACGTGCCATCGAATTACAGATTGGTGTACTTCGTTGAGTAACCTGTACATTATATTTGTAGTTCGTTGCACAACCAATACATATTCTGTGCAAAACCTATACATAAAGCGACCTGTAATTTCCTTCGAAAAAAGCATTTGCATGATTAAAATATATGCTCGTAACCTGTTTTGTACTTTAAAATGTTTAATGTACATTGGATCAAAGTAACATGTAGTTTCAATTAAGTTAAGTTACTGAAATTTGCTATTATAACAGAATAACCACCTTATGCATGACTTCAAATCAATATATTTCGATTTAAGCTCAAAATCAATGTAAAGGTTGCAACTACGCGCAATTGTAATTAGTTTGTTATTCAAAATAAGTACCTACCATTACTGGATGTTCCGTTCTCTAATCCATCAATACCAGGAAAGATGAATTCGCCTGATTAAGTAGTGTATTGACACAATGTTTCATAGTAAAACATATACCCGACGTCGTAGAAAAACGGACCACGCTTTGACCTCGTCAGCCCCCAGTGGTTTTGAGTCTTAGATAACGAATCCCACCTTAGGTATCATTTTCAATGTACTAGCACTTTTCTTAATTATACAAATTAGCTTGAGATTTTTCCATTTCGAAAAAGAATGTTATCGAAAGGAAAACGTGTGTGTTGTTATTTTCTATTGTATGAAATAATAGTTGAATTAAAAAAGAACACACACTTGACAACGTATTCTGCCTTTGAAAATATCATAACATAATCAACGTTCGACAACTGCAGAAAGGCAATCCACTGGACTTGTGAATAGAACAGTTGTGTTTATATAATTATAAATATAATGTAAAATACCAATGAAAAGATGCGGACATGAAAGTTCCGACCTTATCTCAAAAATTGCACAGCACGATTAGAAATAGAGCGCTAAAGTATTTCGACAAAATATGATTCGCTTGCATATCTCAGACTTTTAACATTCGGACTGGTTGCCATGCGAATGCGAGGGAATTTCCTCTTCCACTTCCTCATCCGGGTCATCCGGATCGACGACGCCCATTTTCCTGCCGATCCACATGAACTTCTCCGTCATCTCTTGCTGCATGAGCGTGAAGGACATCGACAAAATCGCCATGCCGAACGTGGTGTACATGTAGCAGACGACCAGCCGGAAATTCGTCAAGGGATCGCTATAGTCCCTGCTCGGCGTGACGTCACCGAAGCCAATCGAGGACAGCGTGATGAAGCAGAAGTACGCCGACTGCAGCATGTCCCATCCCTCCCAGTACTTGAAGAGCAAGGCGCCGAAAATAATGTAGAGACCAATGATCGCGAGACTGACCGTAAGCGGGATGGACACCTTATTTATCTCGTCCCACTCTTCTTCTTCATATTCGTCGTCGCTGTCATCGTCGATGATGAGTGGTTCGGTGGACTGGCTCGGCGACACGCGCAATTTGATTCCCCTTTGCGCAATGCTGGCGCCGTCCATGAGCTTCATGCTGCCAGTGGTTCCCATCATTCCCGTCCTCTGTTTCATACCCAACGATTCATTGTGATACGAAGCGGTAGGGGAGTTTGAACCGGCTAAGGTGCTGGATTCACTTCCGGATATCATCTTGGCGTTCTTTATCGCCAATATGGTTGCGTAGCCAGGCTCCACCTTGGCGACATTAGAGTACTCTGAAATGATGTAGCATAATTTAATCATGGAAAATAATTATAATAATAATAAAAATAATAATAATACTAATAATACTAATAATAATAATAATAATAATAATAATAATAATAATAATAATAATAATAATAATAATAATAATAATAATCCTTTTCACCACCACAAAAGTAACATGATAACATACCTTTTTTGCCGTTTTGAACCCCATCTGCATCATCCGACTCGCCGTTGCCTCTCTTCCGGGATCGACAGCACCCGAAGCAGATAACCTTGAAGTAGACGTACCGGAAGATGTCCGCCAGCGCGACGCCGATGTTCGTGAGGAAGAGCAGCATCAGGGGTATGCCGACCATGGCGTAGGATATGCTCAAGATGCGGCCCCACGCCGTCTTTGGGGCGATGTGGCCGTAACCTGAAGAGTTAACAGAGCGAACTGAACAGATGGTGATGTAATTATATACCTGTCGTGAACGTTGCGAGGTTGCTTTTCGTTAATATGTGTGGTGCTTATTTACAAAGTAATGCACACGTATCTGTACCGTAAGAGACAAATTAACTGTAGCGCTGCGAGTTCGTACTTTGCACAAGCACTTGTGCCCATGTAGATTTTTTTGGGAGGGGAGAGGGGATATGAGGTGCGATAACATTTCGTTTATCGTTATGACGTTAGTTTACAACACGCCGACATAATGTTATTGTTTTTTTTTCTCCGAGGTTGTTGTTAAAGTTAACGTCTAGTGAACCAAATCTAACCTAAGCGCTGATTTATATAAAAATGCTCATAATAAATTGATAAAGCATCAGCCGATCAAATTCACGACTAAAATACATAATCAATTGTATTATGTGCCGTTCATAACGTTTGTTAAGCTAATGCGGATGATTAAATATTTACGCGGAAAAACAAGCGGATATGAATACACACTCTATAGTTTCATCGTCTAACAATGAAATGACATCAGGTTATACTGAGTAACGTTGGATGAAAGCCAATCTAGAAGAAATTGTATAACACAGCGCTGCAAAGAAAATAATGTCATCATTTGAAAACATTTACTCAGTTTTAACTCAATCCCAGGACGCTTCCGTGTGCTCTCGAACGTTGCCAGGGTACGACGCATGAACGCGTAGTGTTTACAGAAGGTATGTGCGATCTCGTCACATATTTATTCATAATGTGAGTCGCGTTCTGAGAAAACTGGGCATAATGCATACATGTGCGTAAAGTGTCGTTCCAGATTAGCATGTGCAGTCCGCACAGGCTAATCCGGGAAGCCACTTTCCGCCTAAACTGGATTTTCGCTAAGAAAAGACATCATTTAAACTGAAAATTCCATAAAAGCGGAAATTGTCGTCCCTGATGAGCCTGTGCGGACTGCACAGGCTCCTCTTGGATGACAATTTACGCAAAAGCATTATGCCCAGTTTTCTGAGAACACGTCAAATAACATAAAACCGATCGAACTTTCATCCATAACGAAGTCGAATATGAGTTCAAATAACTGCTATGCGAACTTTATTCCATTTGTATCTTATTCCATACGTATACAATTGCATTAAAAGCAACGGCGTATCGCTGTTATGTGCCGAGAGTTATTTGTTTACATTAAAGTTATAATAGCACCAAAAAGCCTTTAAGGGGATGGCAATCTCATTAATACTACTGAAATTCGGATATAAATATTTGTTGTATGAATAGTTCAACCTGCATATTTATATAGAACGAAACTGACGCGTATGATAACGTATGTGATAGAGAAGCGATTATGTTTCAAATCACACCTTTCTCACTATTTAAGAAGTCAGATGATGTGATACAAATCATGTTATCACATGGGTCTTCTTTTTTTGTTCTTTACATGCCATAATTGTGATTTTTTTCTATAACCTTAGTTTATACTATGTTTCTTACTAAGAATAGGAACATAATTATTCACCCGATGTTTATTGTACATTTTTACATGTCTACTTAAGTTGAATTATCAATGAAATCTATGATATGCAATTATGTGATTACATGACTTTTAAAAGTAGCTTTCTTTATGTAATAAAATGTGCCAAATTTCATCGTGATATCTCTGGTAAATACACGGATGCAAACGTATATAATTATACACAAATAAGTTAGCCCCCCAGCAGGAACCTATAGGCGTCTGCCTCCAATTAATTGAATTCTACGCAAACCATGTACTGTTTTGACAAAGTTTAATTGTGGGTAGGCAGAAAACATGATAACAGTTAATTTCAATATTCAATTTCCTTTATTATCACTTTATAATATGTTGGTTATTGATATTACAATATTGAGTTTGATCGGTGTCTGTTCTTAATCGGCATTTTACATTTGTACATAATTTCAGAATGTATATTTAATCGTTACAGATTAAATAAAATTATACGTACCTATGCGCATTTCACTGCCATGTTTTGTATTTTACAACTGCGTGAGTTTAAACATGCTAAGCTTGACTCTTGTATAAGTTTTAAATGACGTTTTTCTATAATTTTGACAAATTAAAAACATGAAAGATTTGGAATTTATCTTCCACTTCCAATGTATGCTTCAAATAATTGGCAGAGGCACAAGTTTCTTTCTATTCGATCATATCTACCAGTCTAAATTCTCATGGAATGTGAATAAATACGAAATTTCGTAATCGTTGTTCATAATGTCTTGATACAATCTTCTCTAAATATGATTCAAACGATTATGTTTGTTTTATTGATTTATATTTTATTACTACTCTAAGACAACTCATTAGCCTCTTTGATTTGTGAGATATTAACCACACATAATTGAATCCTTGCCCAACGTTTTTATTATTTAAGTGAAAAACAACAACCCTCCAATATTGATCGTAATATGATATTGTTGCTTTAAGTTATTTTAAACCAAATGTGTTACTACACGTACGTATCTGTTTACATATCAGGTGACAATATCGGCATGGCGCTAGAAATGACTCGAAACCGAAACGTCATTTAAATATGGCTATATAAATGAACCTCGCTCTGTGAAAAAAGGGGTTTAATGCATATGCGTAAAGCGTCGTCCCAGATTAGCCTGTGCAGTGTCCGCACAGGCTCATCAGGGACGACACTTTCCGCCTTAACTGGATATGTGCTAAGAAGATATTTTCTTAAAACGAAAAATATCATAAAAGCGGTAAGTGTCGTTCCTGATTAGCCTTTTTAACCCCCTTTTTACGGAGCGCGATGCAAATGTTTTGTTTTCTCTTTCGTTGTTCTTTGTTATTCAAGAACGTTCCATCGGTATATTTTATTTTAATGTGAGTATGAACATTTAACGAGATGGTTCACTTGCTCTTAACCCATGCATCGTGTTACACATAGTGGCACGAGTACGTTGAATAATCTAAGTTTGTTTAACAACGAACGATTTATTGTGATTCCACTTAGGTCCTGAAGTCCGTGAAATCCATAATTGCATTTATAAACTGCTGTATTCAATAGGTATATCGATTATGCAGATGTTTGTTTTGTTCATTCATCTTCACCGTCATTTTTTATCGAGCCCACTCTGACAGTAATCACCGGCAAAGTTGATTTCCTGTTTGTCAACCCTAGAAATGGGTTTGAATTGACTCTATCATAGTTGAAAATGGGGCAAAGGTCTGCGGGTACAATGATCAATTTCTCAGATACATAAATTTCATTGTGTGTGGTTTTTGATAACGTCTGCGATATGGACCTTAATACATTACGGGGAAACGCTTTAAAGAGTATAAACTAATTCCAGTGTAACGACCTGTTCCGAACAAATACAACTAAATCGTTATAGTGCTTGTGCTATTTCTACAACACACCACCACCACCACCAACAACAACAGCAACCACATCAGCAACAACAACAGCAGCAGCAGCAACAGTAACAACAAGAGCATCAGCGACAGCAACATCAACAGCATAAGCAACTGAGACAGCAGCAACAGCAACAACATCAACATCAACTGCGAAATCGACAGCGACATCGACAACAACAGCAACAGCAACAGCAGCAGCAGAAGCAGTACGAGTAGTATTTTTTGTATTTGTATTTTCGTATATGATATATGATGTGATATATGGTGGTGGTATATGTGCTTATGTTGATGATGAAATTAGTAATTACTAAACACAATATATGAGCCTCGCAGTATGTATGAGCAGTCCGCACAGGTTATTCAAGGACGAGACCTCCCGCCTAAACTGGATTTTTGCCAAAAAGGACTTTCTTTAAACGAAAATTATCATACAAGCAGAAAGTGACGTCCCTGATTAGCCTGTGCGGACTGCACAGGCTAATCTGGGACGACACTTTACGCACATGCATTTTACCCCGTTTTCACAGAGCGAAGCTCAATTTGTCTAGACAAAATTATCATAATCGCTCACCTATCGTGGTCACAATGGTCATAGCAAAGAAGAGGGAGCCTGCGAAGTTCCATTCATGCATAGGTCCGTCTGGCTTTTCGAAACCCTCGCACCAGTCACCCGTGTAGCCTATGGAGAAGGAATTGTTTCGGAACGTCTCGAAGACTCCGATGAGTTGTTTGTCTGTCGCCTCTGAGGAGATGGGATTTTTTAGGATAATATCCAGTATGCTGAAGAGTGTCTCGTTTTCCATGTCAGTATATTCTTTGCGCGCATCCATGCATATCGTGATTTCATTATCTCTTTCAAGCAGCTCAAACAACACCGCGCCTAAAATGCAATACAAAACAACCATAAAGCACAATCCAATATGTGAAAAGGTAATTTTCACTACCGTTTTGCACATACGCAATCCTGAATTTCGTTCTTTTTTCACTTCCTCGGAACCCATTTTATTGCGTGTCCGTGCAGACTATATGCATCGGAATCCGAAAGCAAAATAAAAGCTTCGAAAGAACGCCTGATCGAGCGATGCTGTAAACGCAAACACTGTCATAGATTTCTCAGGCATGACATTGAATTCCAAAGGTCCTTATCAATAATAAATGAAAAAAACACGACCGCGGTTTCAGTCTGTTGATTCGTCAAACGCCGTACGTCAGATCGCCAACCAATTATCTATGAAGAAGCATTCATTTCTGGAAAATAGCGCATCTAATATTTATCGAAACGAACGATAGAAAATTGATCGGATATACAAGTTCCATTTATCAATAGGCTTCCAATGGATACCTATTGTTTGTTCTCTTCAGAAATAAAGGGATATCAATATCTGTAGTTTAAAATCGATATGATTTTAATGGCGTTTGGTCTCGCGCACATCGCATTTACATTATTAACACGGTCTGTATTTTAAACGAGACATATATTTAAAAAAGATATTTGGCGTATAACCTAACTTTGAAACAATGGTAGAACACTTACTTTTCTTATTTATAAAATAAAAAAAGGATTACAATTATTAATGTGTTCTTTTTTCACTTAAAAGTCGCATATCCACCATATGAAATGTTTGTCATGAAGCGACGTATATTCAATAACTAAATAATGTTCGTAGATACAAATTTTACTACGTATGATCAAATCATATGTATCCTCTCGTGGCTTATTATGGATGTATTTCTTCGACATCGAAACATTTGATATTTGATTAAAGGCGCAGTTTTCTTTCCATACATTCAAATAACAATGTTCCTACCGCGTCATGCAAAAATTGGTTTTATGGCATATGCGGTCAGCGTAGCTCAAGCCCAGTCTCCGCACATGCTTACGGGTCTGCTGGCGTTTTGTAAAGGTCATTTAAGGTGAAAAGCTGGGCTAAAGAGCTACGCCGAAAAAAACATGCATGCAGTTTAGATACGAACTGAATGGTCGAGAGATTAAGGCGATAGCCTTTTAATCTGCAGTTACCAGGTTAAACAAAACTTCCATGTAATTATGCACGCGTTCATTAGTTCCGATATTTACATCTGTCAAGTTATGATATTTAATGGCATTTTTCAAGACGACAATTTGACGCTCCCCTGAGTTTGAGACATGTAGAGGGTCACTCAAATTACATTGACCCACAAACTATTTCTATGTCATCTTGAAATGCTATTACCGATTATCGATTTCTAAGTAAACATATTAAAAGATGTTTATAAATTATACTCCGGAAACTATCACGCCCACGTTGCGGCAGTTTTTTAACGCGTTTTATGTTCATGTATTAATCCTAACCAAAGTGATATTAGACACATTTTTCACTGTTAAATTGAGCTGAAAAGAATTAACAGGTCAAAAGAGTTAGTTAAAATGTGGTTACTGACCAATTATCTGCAACTCATCTTGCTACCAGTTGTTTTTAAAAAATATATATTTTATTCGATATTTTACATGACTGTTCTATTCCTCTAAGCCGAGCGGAACTGTCTTTTATTAGGATAGAAGTTAGTGTTCGTGTGTCGTATGAAAGATATCGTTGCAGGAAATTAAAAGATCCGTAAAACAAAATTGTGTCCTTGTGTCGTAGGAACGAATCTGCACTTAAATTAAATTTAGATTCACATCGTTCATCGAATCATTTCTTTTGTCAGTTGTCAATACGAAATTACGGTTGATATTCAAATGAGTTATGTTGATGCGGCATTAACAAATATGGGTGTATATAAAGTAAAAACACCAAAAGTAAACTACGGCTGCGATAGACACCTATACACATAGCATATACTGTTAAATGCGTCTAATATCACTTTAATCAATAGTAATATCATACTCGTTTATAAAATATGTAATTCAAACACAGCGAATCATCATTTCCATTGATTCCATTAAATTTATACATAAATAATTATAACTTCATTGGTTCAAAAGGCTTTTATTAATAATATAATACACGCGTTATTATCAGCTTTGCCTTATACAATTAACATGTCTTTGGGCGTAGAAAGTGTTGAAATGTTACGTACATCAACAACAAGAGTAAACAAATGTATTATCAATTAGACACGTTTTTCTATAAATAGCAAATACCACATAAACATATGGTATAAAAATATAAATACAGGGATAATCTGTCATTTTCTACAATTGAATTTACACAGGTACGACGTAATCAATGTTATGGTCCATGCCGTCAAATGTAAAGAAATCGCACAATTTTGTCAAAAATGACTCGACCCCGCTGTTGAGGTCTCGGTAACTGTTCAAATGAAGATGGTAGCCATTTCCAAACTCCCTACTAAGCTTAGACACTATGTCGCTGTTGCCAGTAGTGACAATAAAAACTTCGCTTTCCGTTTTCAGCAACCTCGCTTCTTCCAGCACCTTGTCATCCAGTCCATCCATATTTGCGTCTACGAATAGAACTGCGACCTTTGACGCCCCTTTGCGGCCTCCATATTCTACGGTAAACCCAGCGCGGCGAAGTTTGCTCAGCATGTGCGAGTAAGACGAGAGCTGGAATTTTGAGAAATCCAGTGGGGTCAGTTTATTGGTCAGTTGCATGTTGCCCGCAGTTGGGCAGTCATCTGTAATGCGGCCAATCTGAAGCTGACCAGAACGGACATCCAGCGAGGATACAACGCTGGACAGGAACTGAGCGATCGCGTTCGAGACGTGCACTCCCATTGCTGTTGCATCGTACGCGAACATCAGGTCTGACGCTTTTTTGACATCGCAAACTGGAACAAAATATATTTTAGTTATACGTATGTATTCAAAGGCTGAAGATTAATAAAGCCATCCTCACTTTGTCAACGATCATCTTACCGACCAATATACAAAACTTTCGTAGAGAACACGCTGTCGAATATATATTTAATTCGCACCAAGAACGTTCTAATAACAAATGGCTATAAATGCATGTTATCATTCTTAATTTTAATTAAATATGTAGACAAAAAAAAACAACAACGGGAAATTAGCGAGTGGTCATCGGTGGTTTGTTCATTGATTAAAAGTAAATTTATTGAATTAATTCAACCATCCGTTATTATTGATCACTAAAACATACACCGATAATTGATTCCAATCAAAAATGACTGACGTGACGCAACTGGTAAGTTGCCAGTGGAATACGATTATAGTGGGATAAATATGGAAATGAGCCGCGCTCTGTGAAAAAGGGGTTTAATGCATGTGTATAAAGAGTCGTCCCTGAGTAGCCAGTGCGGACTGCACAGGCAAATATGGGACGAAACTTTGCGCACTATCCGCTTTTATGATATTTTTCGTTAAAAGAAAGTCTCTTTTAGCAAAAATCCAGTTTAGGCGGAAAGTGTCGTCCCTGATTAGCCTGTGCGAATTGCACAGGCTAATCTGGGGAAACACTTTACGCACATGCATTTAACCCTGTTTTATCTGAGCGTTATTCAAATACATGATCACAATGTATACTTACAAGGCTGTGCTTTAAAGTCGTCCCTCAAGTTATTCGGTTTCACTGCGCATGTTTTGATGGCGAGCAGATCTTTAATAGTCTCGAGGGAACTGAAATCATCAACTTGAAACGCATGTCGTTCATTCGGGTCACTCGCGATGTTCTGTATTTCAATTTTATCCACACCGCTACCAATTCCAATGGCAAAAACGGTCACTCCTAGCTCGTGAATCAATTTCGCTTCTCTTTCCGTCATGTCGTCATCCGCTGAAAGGCCATCAGTCAGAACAATTGCGATTTTGGCTGCTTCCGGACGAACAACAGACGAGTCGAATCCTTGTTGTCGAACCATTCGCAGCGCCATTGCGGTGTTTGTGCCCCCGCCTGCTTGAAAAATGGTGTCCAGTTTGTCCAGAATCTGTTGCTTGGTCAAGTTATTGTTAAGCGGCAACTCCATGTATGTTTCATGACTGAAGCTCACGAGACCAATGCGCGTCTTGTTCTTGCCTATGTCAAAGAGTTTGATTACACTTTGGACAAAACTGATTTCTTTGTTGAAGTCCTTTCCAGTTATACTGCCGGACGAGTCAATTATGAAGAAAATTTCTGCAGGCTTTCTACCGCATTCTGAAAAAGGAATTTTTGTCATATACACACAGCTCCATCGTATTTACACGACATATAGGGGAGATCACTTTCGTAAATTAGAAATTTGTAAATAAAAGAAACTACACGAGTAGGTTTTCATGTATTTAATAAACTTTATATATACAACAACCGTAATACTCGAAAAAAAATACCATACACATTTAATACAAATAATTATATTGTATAATTTCGTTTGACGTCAACACACATTTGTTGCATTACTTAATTAAATTTTGTTTACATGACTGAATAATAATACAAATTATGTTATAACATATATTAAAATGAAATAATAAATTACCCTTATGTGATTGGTCAGATGGCTCATTAGCTTTCGTTGTGGTCGGAGGCAACGTGGTCGGTACCGGTGTAGATACTATCGGCAAACAATAGATATTTTTTAATAACAGACATCAATAATATTATGTAAGCACGTACTAACATGCTACTTGTTAATCATTCTTTTGCCAAATACACTAATATCGCTGTTAAACTAGTCATTAACAACGCAAACAGAAGTCGCAAACTTATGCCCATCATGGTAGTATAGTTATATATCTTCCATTCCTTTTGAAAAAAAAGTTGTCAGATATTAAGTTACTTTATATGAACAAAGGTCAACGTATAATAAAACTAGACAATTCTCGTTTTTGTATTCGTAGTACATAAGCTACTGCATAAATACGATACCTATTAAATCATATCTTATTTGCTCACTATCATGGTACATCATTAGCTTTTACAATATAATATGTTGTGGTTTACCTGCGCATGCCTTTCTGGATAATCGTTTGGTTATAGTTGGCAGAGTGTTGAAGTCATCCACCATGAAGAGGTAATCGGCATCAGGGTTGCTAGCAATATCACTTAGTTCAAGGATGTCCAAGTTGCGACCCACACCGATGGCGAAAATGGTGAGATTGGCAGCATGGGCCCGAATGGCGGCCTGCTTTGTTTCTCTCGTCTTCTGGGAGCGACCGTCAGTAATAACAATCATGACTTTGGTAATGCCATCTCTACTTCCGGCTTCTCGTGTTAACATCTTGTCGAGGGCGAAGTTTATGGCACCACCCGTATTTGTCATTCGCCCCCTGCCATGCTCGATGGCATCTATCGCTTTGAAAAGGTCAGATTCCACCAGTTTTTCATTCAGATTGAACTGCTTCCATACATCGTGACCAAAGGTCAACGCCGCAACTCTCGTCTGCGTCGGTCCTGGTCCAACGTCAAACTGCTGGACGACTTCTTTCACGAATGCCGTCTGCTTATGAAAGTCCTCCAGCCAGATGCTATTTGACGAGTCTAGCACGAAGACCACATCGGCGGGCTTGTTCGAACAGTCATCGGCAGGGAAGCCACTGACCACGCTGACCAATACCTAAAAATAAAGGAATACCCTATAGAAATAATGAAACACCAGATACAGTGTCAGAAGAAAATGTTTTTGTCTTAGTCCTTAATTTAAAACAAGTGACCGTCTGTCTGTGCAATACAGGACAATCAGAAGAGTAAAACAAGTTTTAGCCTAATCATTATATAGACAAAATCTAACCACAAGCAATTAAAATAATATCGCAATAGAAGGGTACAATTGTAACACATATATTTAGCTGAGTTAAACAATGCATTCTTATACACTGAGCGATTGCGATATAAGTGTCCTCTATTCACGATTATTCAATAGTTTTAAAGTGAAGATAATACGACTTATTTTCAAATCAAATCAATATTATACTGGTCACAATACCAATTACAAAAATAATGTCCCAATGTGTAATTGAAAGTTTACCATTATTAAAATAAAGTCCATTTTGTCCGCAGAATTTAACCGAACTTTTCCTGTCTAAATCGTAGTGATGTTTGTAATAAAATATGAACAATTTTGCTTGTTTATATACCATCATATTGCCATGATTAATCTCATTCTTTCAAGTACCGCCCCCGAATACAAATTCCTTGCGTCGGAGTAGGATTACGTAAAGGAAGCGTAAAACGATTGACTCAAAACGATGGCACGCGCAATTAATAAGAGATAGATCGGTATCTAAACGTTTAAACATTAGACACAGCAGTGCGCACAGGAAACGAAAACAACTAGTCATTTAAGTATAGGTACTTGTGGATGTCTGAACGGTGAGCCACATCTGAAGGGCGCGCGAGTATTACGTACCACGAGAATGTTTATTGATGTTTTTCATGTTAGAAAAAATGCTCAATGCTCACGTACTGCTCAACACAGCTGTCTGCGCCAGCATGAATTCTAGCAATACAGATGATTCAATGTTTTCTTCGAAACTATTCAGTGGGTGCTTATTGCATTATGAGAATGTTGGAATTTTGTTTACGTGAAAACACATGTGTTGAGCGATATAAGAGATAATGCGACTATTGTCCACGGGCGGTGATGTGATTTACTTATAGGCATACCTCTTATGTTTACTTTGTAGTTAAAAGGCGTATGATCTTTCAAGATAATTCAACATAAGGAAATGAATGCATAATTATTATATAAAATGTAAACAACCTCTAAAGTAATGTCGCTAATCTACGATCGTCAATACATGTATTTTGTATGCATTGAATGCGAGTTATATAACATAGTTATATATATACTAATACATAGTGCCAGTTACGCGGTCTTGGTAGTTTTCAGACTATACTTGAGCACACCGTTCAATCGACTAACGCAACGTCTGCGGTTCATTCTTCGGCCGCGCTACTGTATACATGTCAGTTAAAAGCGGAGTGTAAGTATTTCTATATTTTCTATATTTTACGTATTGAACTGAGCAGGTTTGAGTGTGTTCTTTGAAAGCCTAAGTAAGTAGGACTTTGTGAACGTAATCCCTACCTTCCTAGCTGCTTACTTTTTAAGAAATCCGTTATAATGTGGTAAAAAATCAAACAAAATTCACCACTCTCTCAGTCAAATCTAATTACACAGGATTTAGACCAAAGATAAATATGAACAACAATTTATTGAAATCTTAAAATCATTTGTCTTCGGTTATTCCAAATAACAGCCTCCCACATGAACACACACATTTTTTTATCAACGATTAAATACAAGTGGGGTTTGAAAAACGGCTCAAGACGACGGCCGTAGCTTCTTATTAGATGCACATGCCAACGGCTGCGAAAATAAAATTATGCTCAAGCCATCGGATGAGACAATGGAAAATTGCATAATGAGATGTGGACGTTATTCCCTGCTCAGAACTGTAAAATTGGTAATTTTAACTGTGTACATATAGACAAACCGTTATCCAAAGATTGTAGTAGTTGTATATTTTATTAAAGTGACGCATATTATATAGATAATCATTGGTATTAACAGAAATTATACGATCACTCAATCAATATATATATATGGCTTACGAGTCACTGAGCTTACATATCAGTGTGTAGTCATACAATTACATCAATATAGTGCTGGAAATAGTAAGAATTATGACAATATAAAAAGAGTGACATTGTTAAAAGTATTATCATGGAAAAGGTAGATAAGTTACTTCTGTTAATTATTAACAAGTGGAATAACAATCAGTGTAGTTTGAGTAAAAATAAGTCATACTATTTACATTAGTAGTATTATGCACATACTGGTGTGTTTTCAATGTTTGTCGGATATATATAATGCTTCCGAGCGTTTTATATAGCAATCTTGAATAAATAATGCAGATTTATAAATAAGTCTCTTATCAGTCAGCATACATTATAGTCTTTCTCTATACGGAATGTTCGTTATGTTTGGTTTAATCTTTGATACACAATTATAAAAAGACAATCTTAAACAATGGTAGAATGGACATTTAAATAAGAAGTTCTGATTGGGTTCGTAACACAATACGCACTCTCTTCTATCTTGAAGTTTCTAAACCGCCCGGTTTTAATTCTCAGCGGATAGGTGCCTGTTCTTATTTGAGCAATGTAAGATCTGAAGTGCTTTGGTAGTGGCATAGATACATACTTTTCACATCCAAGTTCGTGTTTAATTTGCCGGTAAGTCCTGAGCTTGGGTTGGGATACAAGATCTTGTTGTCATTGGTCATCATCCGTACGTTTACATGTCTCTTTAGCATGGCACAAAACATTGTTCAGCGACAGTTTGCTCATGGATTCAGACGTATACAGATTGGGTAAAATTAATTGTGTCTAATCCTTAATCGTTATAACGACTGGTATTCTCATCTTCTTGCCGGTGAAGAACATACTTATATTTCCTACCCAATGGAACTTGTATAATGGAAAAACTAACTGTTATTAAAAAAAAAACATTTGCTATTATATACAAAATTGAGCAATATCGCGCTGATTGTCTCTGTAGGTTACTTCCTTTCTTTTCCGGGTAGACATTTACCCGTATTATACAGAGCAGCGGTAGGCCAGGATTTTATTTATAATGATTTGTATCTGAGATCAAGTCCATAGATTTTATGTTTTGTAATAATTTAAAACAATTTCCTGAACGATCTTCTTACACAGAGAAGTGTAAAACATAAATAAATGGAATATATCGATGGTTGCGTCTGTTACTATGCTTTCATTTGAGCATGTATTAAATTACAACATGAATAGCGGATTAAATGCGATATGTCTTAGGAGTTTCCGTTATTTAATATGTACTTATGTAAAATCCGTCGAAACTCGTTTTTTTCTTATCTATTTCGGCATTTACAAGCCAAGCAAGCGATATGATGCTTATATTTTCGTTTTCAACAAGCTATATGATAATATTAGCGTTTACAACAAGCGATATGATTATATTTGCGTTCACAACAAGCTATACGATTATATTTTCAGATTCACTAGCTGCAATGGACGCTGTAGAACAAGCTGTTATGGATACCGCAATAGCGGAAGAACCTCTGAATGGCTCTTTTGTTGAAGTTGAAATACCGGGCGACAAACCTTTCACATGTGGAATTTGTGACCGCTCTTATTCCAGGAAAGACGTACTGAACCGACATTTGAAAATCCACGATCCTTCGCAGCATCCATGTACAAAATGTTACAAATTCTTTCCATCAGTAGTTGCACTCACCGAACACCAACAGCAGTCACATCAGAAAAAGATCCTGTGTAGCTTCTGCGGTAAAGGATTTCAGAAGACTTGTCATCTCAAAGAACATATCACTGCTCTGCATGGAGAACGAAAGTTTTCCTGTCCATTTGCTAGTTGTTCTAAAACCTGTTACAGAGACGAAAGATATCAAGATCATCTTAATTCACACTCTGGACTAAGACCACACGCATGTGGTGGCTGTGAAAAAGAAAATTCATAATAGGTATGAACGCAACCGGCACCAGAGCGTATGCATTGGTCAAAAGCATGTAGAATGTGATAAATGCAACCAGGAATTCGAAAGTACTGATGCCCTTGCCAATCACATAGATGCTCAACACAAAAAGCTGATGCATCCTTGCACTAGTTGTGGAAAGCAATATAAGTACCAGAACAGTCTTTTGAGACATAGACGATCTAAACATAAGGATTGATCCCATGCTTATTTCGTAATAAGAACGAAACAGGAGCCTTTAGAATACTTAAAGGACATTAATATAAAGGGACTGTAAACCACGAATGACGAAAAAAGAAAAGTTCTAAAATACCGTATTTTTTTACAATTATTAGTTTATATTGATTAAAATATCACGACTGGTATAAAAAATTACTTGAAAAAAGTAGTTTTTTTATTTTTACTTTATTTTTGTATTTATTTATTTTTACTGGGTATGCATACTCAGTATAAATAAATAAATACAAAAATACATTATTCATCGTCACGTGGTAAACCCAGGAATGCAAATTGTGCATGCGTAGTGAATTGTAAATATTGTATATATAAAATGATCAATCTATTGCGTTATTTATAGTGTGTATATCGTTATGTCACCTATTTTCGCGATTTCACATCGCGAATTTTTTTTACCGAATATACTGAAAATATGAACGTTTTCAAGTAATGTAATATACCAGTCGTGATATTTTAATCAATAAAAACTAATAATTGTAAAAAAATACGGTATTTTAGAACTTTTCTTTTTTCGTCATTCGTGGTTTACAGTCCCTATAACATTCCATAGAACGGAACGATCTGTAGTTGAAATAGTCTACGTACATGTAAATATATCTAGTGGATCAACAACAGACACGCCAAAGTAATCATAAGAAAGGTTTGAAGATTACAATTGTGCAAATCCTTTTCATCAAACTAGAGAAAACAATCTCTGTTTTGTTGTATTTTCGTATCTACATTTATTTTTTTTGACTTGTTATCCGTACCGAGAATTGAACTTGTAGTATTACAAAATTGATGCATTATTATGTTTCTAAAAAATATGAGGACTGTTTTAAAAAATAATCATTTTTCCAAAATGCTTTACTAATCATCTTCTTAAATATATTAATTGGAAAACAAGGGTATCGAGAGTTATCCAGAAAATGCATAATTTAAGTACGACATCTCTTAATTCGGACAATCGACCTACTTAAATTCACGTACTTGTGTTTCTTTGTTTCTTTGTAATATTCAAGATGTCCTAAATTTTCACATGCAAATCTACAACCTTTTGTTTATGAATACAACGAATATTCATAAGTGTGAACTACACACTAATATAAACATTCCATTTCTTGTTAGTTTTTTTCTTCTTTATTTGACATTTGCATGCATCAAAGAAACGGTGAAACTATTGTATAATTATATGAGTCGTGTTCTGAGAAAACTGGAAAAGATGCTTGTGCGTAAATTGTCATCCCAGATAAGCCTGTGCAGTCCGCACAGACTAATCAGGGACGACAATTTCCGCCTAAACTGGATTTTCGCTGAGAAGAGACACCATTTAAACGAAAGATTCCAAAAAAGCGGAAATTGTCGTCCCTGATTAGACTGTGCGGACAATTCACGCACATGCATTATCCCCAGTTTTCTCAGAACGCGACACTTATGATTGTCTGCTTTAGCACTCGAAATAATAGTTTCAGATATTGCTTTTTAGCTTAAAACACATGCTCATAAAGTTACCGCACTTTTAATCAATGGGGAGACATTTTGTAAATCATGTTTGTTCAAAGTATATGCCGTGTTTGTACCTGTATTTTGTTTAAGTTATCGCCACTGACAATCATGTCGTATACATAGAATCTTTCTTATGTTTTAATATTTTCTTTTTAAGTTTTGTTGATTTCACCAAATAAAAGGTGTTGTGTTTGCAATAAACACTATACAAAATCTATATGATTTGCCTTTGTATTAAAGTTGATTACACATTTTCCTTAATTATGCCCCCCTTCGAAGAAGACGGGGTAAATTGTTTTGCTGGATGTCGGTCGGTCTGTCGTTCGTCTGTCGGTCTGTGTGTCTGTCGGTAAACCAGTTCGTTTCCGATCAACAACTTGTGAACGGATTGACCGATTGGCTTGATGCTTCCCATGTGCATTGGTCTTTGCCAGTAGATGACCCCTATTGAAATTGGGGTCACTAGGTCAAAGATCAAGGTCACAATTAGTGTAAAAATCAAGACCCTGTTTTGGGGACATATGTCTCCGACCGCGGAACTCTTGTTAATTATTAATCTCCACTGCAATGCTTAAAGGAATGGAACTAGTCAGTTCAACTGGCCGCCCGTGTGTCCCTTCGTCCATCCAACTGTTTATAATGCTGAGCCTTAAAAGCTCAGTTGGTAGAGTACAGTGGTCGTGTGTTCAAATCCCGGCTCGGCCAATATTCTGCCAGATGTTTTATTAAGTCAATGTGACGGGATTTATTCGTCTCTCATCACAGAAAAATCTTGTTCGTGTGGTAACGCAGTCAGCGGCTTGGAAAGAATAGTTTGCAGTGTTGATAAAGAAATCCCACTAGCATAGTTAGGTGCACTGACCCCCGTAAAATAACTGACATTAAGTTGAAAACGGTGTAAAAACGTAACTAATTAATTGTCCGAAAGAATTTTGTGTATACTATACAAAATCTTAGATACCTTACTGGGGAAAACTTCCGAATGGCTACCATTCACAAACATATCTACAGGTCAGTGCAGAACTTAGCTCATTGCTGTTGCACAGCTGTAAATAGCAGTTAGCTAGGTTGTTACATTTACCTGATGAATACTAATAGTAACCTTATGGACAGTAAAGCGGTTATACTATCAATCTTCATTATAATTTAAGAAAGGATTTAAAGACATGCCACAACAAGTGGGTGTACATTTATTTTCGAAGTAATATATGTTTATATATCGTCGGCCTTGATCGAAAAGTACGTTATTAAACCTTTTGACAATCTGAAGTTACCTACTTTTCGATCGGGAGCGGCGATTTACCGTTAATCTGTATGATGTTTTTCCTACAGCGGTATTGGCTTTGATGGGTGCACACGTGATTTTAATATAATATATATAGAGAGATTACAGAATGTAAGAACAAATAATAACGAATCTAAAACGGTTATTGTTAAAATTGTTGAAATTCAAAATTAAGGAAATTAAGCATCATACGCTATTTGAAAACTTTTGATAAAAGGACACACAGTTGTCATAAAGAGCAATGTCACAATGATTTCAATTGCTAGAGATGTACAAGACACCAGTTATATGTTGGTAACTGCAATGTTATACAATTGATTTCTATTCGTCTGTTTTAAATAGTAACAGGTATTATTTAAAGATCTTGTTTATTTTTCCGGTAAATGGCACTAAGCTTTAACTCCCGGCAGGCATGGTACTGTCGGACTCCCAACTGCCTACGAGCTGGTTGACTCGGGCAGGCATGCTACTGTCGGACTCCCAACTGCCTGCGAGCTGGTTGACTCGGGCAGGCATGATACTGTCGGACTACCAACTGCCTGCGAGCTGGTTGACTCGGGGAGGCATGGTACTGTCGGACTCCCAACTGCCCGCGAGCTGGTTAACTCGGGCAGGCATGGTACTGTCGGACTCCCAACTGCCTGCGAGCTGGTTGACACGGGAAGCTTATAAGTCCACTCTTTCGCTTCTGTTTCCTGCGCACTCGAGCTTCTGTATAAAAAAGTGGTCCCTATGAAATATAAAAGATTTTGAATTAGAAAACCCACATCCATACAACTCTTTTGAAGGTCGTTTCAGAAAAGATGTTATCTTGCATTGAAACATCAACACACATTCAATCTTGCCCATGTGCATTTTGTTAACAATCCAAACTATATAAAGCGATCGCCTTGTGTTAAACGAGCATAATATTTAATTGTCTTTATGATGATGCCTTAGAAGAGCTCTGAAAACACACAGACCATGGGTTTCGATAGAAAAGGATGTTACAAGATGGAGTAACGTCTTTTAAGATCAAGAAGAACGGTTCGTAGTTCTAAAGTGCTGAACAACGGCAAATTAGCTTGTTTATAGTTCCGGTATGTTGTCAGTGCAGTACCACTGCAATTTTAAGAAATAATCTGAAAAGGAAGCAATTTTAATTATTAGAAATTGTTCTATTTTACATATTGTATTCTTAGCATCAGAAAATATGTTATCCATTCATTCTGCATAATACGCATTGAGTTAAAGCACGGCTTTTTGTTATTAAGTATGACAGTTTCGTGTGTGTGTGTTTTTCGTTTCGGATTGGTGGATTCCTTGCTGTTTTAAAGTTCACAAACGGGTTAAAGTAACAGTCCTGAACTTACAAAATGATGTAATTTGACGTATGCTTTATACTCACATAACATCAGTTTCTTGATTAGGATCAGTGTCAGTTGGATCTTGTGAGATTTCATACTGAACCTCAGGATAAACAGGGGCTCGACTTGTCTTGAAATAAAATGACCTAGAAAATAAATTAGAATTATATGGTAAACTGCAATGACGTCTTATCATTTCAACACATAAACAACATTCACCCCCTGTTTAATTATATTAGAAATCACCCAAACTCGGGGTGAATACAGATAGTTTTTAAGATATGATGCTCTGACGAATAATTAAGGTTTTGGAATCATGTTCCCGACAATGTTAAGCTGTTTTATTATCGTTACACGACCATAAGATGTTAACGGATGACGTATGACCATGGGAAAAATGTGAAGCGCATCTGAACGCACATACTGTATGAAACAGAAACAGATGATACTAGAAACTCTCTCTGTGTCTGTATGTCTGGCTGTGTGTATCTGTCTGTGTGTGTGTCTGTCTGTGTGTCTGTCTGTGTGTCTGTCTGTATGTCTGTCTGTCTGTGTGTGTCTGTCTGTCTGTGTATTTGTGTGTATATCTGTCTTCCTGACCTGTGTTATAATACTCACGCCATACACAATTGTACAGTTCTAAACAAGTGTTCTATACCTGTTAGGGTCCATTCTTGAATTATTCAAGTAGGCGGCTGTAGCAATGATATTTGGTATGTCATCTGGTTTGGGTGTTCCTAAACCAGAAGGGTCCATGTCCCGAATTATACTGAAAAACTGTTCGACGTCTTGCGTTCCCAGCGACCTGACATTATACTTGTGGTCAGGAATGTATTGGAATATTTGAAGTTTACGCTCCAAATGAACAAGAAGTGCTTCGTATGTGATAAATGGTATACCTTTCATATATTGAGTCACGGGAGGAAAGGAGGCAATGTTAACGCCTTCAAAAAAATAATCACGGAGCTTGAGACGCCGTGAACATCTTTCTTCTGCCGGAATCCCAGGTGCGTCTTCAGCCTCAAACCATTCTCGAATGAGTTTGACAAACTCATCATCCGTTTTGCAAATGGAACACTTTGTTTGTCAACACATTCCTTCACAATTGCTATATTCAGTTGTGTTTTCTCACTAATAGCAGCCTTTTCCCAGGCTATGTTTTGCAATCCGTATATTCCGGTTGTACAAATCTTTGTTCGAAGGCAGGTCAATATATGACAACAGTCGTCGAAATGGATTATGATTTTATCCCTTGAAGACGGAACTTAACCATGAGTTACTATTCTTTGAATCTTGTATTGCATCTTTATTGGGTAAGACACACTTTGAGCACCAATCTGAGTATGCTTTTTCGTAACTTGCATGTGATAAAACGGCAGCTAACGTCTTCTTTGGAACTTGATTTAACCACTTTAAAAGAATTTGTGTAAGTTTCTCTGGGCTTTTTCGAGACTGCTGCTCAGTTGGAATATATGTTCGTGTAATTTGATTTCCATCAAACTTAAATGAAGAAACTAGGGTCTCATATAACTTTGATTTCGTCCAAGACTTGAAAAACCTGAACTCTGTATTCATCCTACAGCATTGCTCCTGTATGCACATTATGATCTCGGACTTAAGAAGGTTAGAACAGCATGTCTCTTTTTGAACCACCACATCACAAAATTCTTGAGTAGAACATTTCAACCAGTGTTCATGTCTAACAAAGTCACCATCTTGAATCCTTTTCAAAACAGTCTCACAATTTCTCACAAACACACTGTCATTTGTATCGTTCGCTATCTTCTCATTTGTGTCAGTAGCATCGCAGCTTGAGTGCGTAACAGGGTAATGGATCTCTGCATCTTGAATTGGTGGGTTTTCGAATTGTTGCACGATACGGCATGGGTCTGATTCGCCATACAATAAAGAGTGCGCAGCTCCCATTAACTCACTTGTAGTTTCCTCCTTCTTTTGTATTTTTAACGAATCTACAGTGTCACTAAAGTCAGTTGAGCACAATTCATACGAACTGAGGTCGCATTTACTGTCAAATAAAGTTCAAATATAGAACCCAATTGAACTGTCTATTTCACCAACTGTGTCATTGTTTGTAACGGCTCTTGAAGACAAATCCATTATCAAGTTTTGGTCTATCTCAAGTCCGAGTGTAAACGTTTCAATAAATGGTATGATCTCAGTAATCTGAATTTGTTTATCACCTTCATATTCTGAATTAACAATCCCTGTAGAATTTGTATTACCATGGTTTTGCCATTTCAAATGGCATTTGAACATCTTACATGGCTGATCAAGTTTGTGGGTTACAGTCCGTTTGCCATTCATATCTCTTTCCACATTTACATATATAGATTTCCAAACGGTACCTTCATCAGATTTCTGAAATACTTCCTTGCAACGGTTGCTGGTATTGAATATGTCACGTTGAAGCTGATATAACGTAAGTGGGGTGTTGTTTATCATGTCACGGACACCATACTTGTGCCACTGACCATCTGAAGCTGTCGCGATTACGGTCAGTCCATTTTCTTCACATTTTTCTGTTACATGCTGAAGCATTTTTCCAAAGACGTTATAAGTCATACATGTGCCCTTCAATGCATATGCAACAGGGTGAGCATTGCTTATTTCTGCATGGTATTTCCTATTCAAGTCACTGGCCATATATACCAATATTTCGGATGCGGAGGTGCGACATATCTTATAAATTTCTTCCAATGTTCTTGACATTACACGAAGCGACACACGTTATTTTGCGCGATTCTCAAAGCGACACGCGATATTTACCACGATATATCGCCTTTTGGGCTACCTACACAAGGACGATATTTCGTCGTACATTCTCGCGCGTCGCTTCTTGTATCGCGCAAAATATCGCGTGTCTCTTCGTGTGTCGCGCAAAATATCGTGTGTCGCTTTGAATATCGCGAAAAATGTCGTATGTCGCTTCGTGTGTCGCGCAAAATATCGTGAACCGCTTCGTGATGCAAGAAGGGCGAGATTAAAAATGGCACTATCGGGATTCCGTATCTGCGTGATAATTAAACGTTCAACTTGTTAATTTATTTGCATGTGTGAGTTCTATACAGTTCAACTTTTTTCAGTCGAACCGCGNTATATGTGTGTGTGTGTTTATATATTAAATCGACATTATATAAAATCAACACAATTAAAATACTTTAAACTCGATTTGATGATGATTTGATGATTATCTTTCCATTTATTCGTAATTTAATCATGATTTTTTTTTTTACATTTTAGCTGTTAATTAAACCGAATCATCTTCGATCAAATCGTTTTCATGTAAAGACGATTATACCTGTAGGTATTTTTGCAAATATTGAGGAAACGTCAAAATAAATGTGTATTTGTTGTTGAGAATGAGTAATCATTAATAAGCGTTGCAGAGAAAATAAACCCTACTAGCTTAGCTTACGTTCCAATCCTATAAACTTAACATTTTTTAATTTATCTTGTAAACACATTCTGGAATAAACAAACCAAGCGTTACAATCACTTCCGCTGCCGATACAAAGTAAAGTAGGACTCAACGAAAGCTAATACAATCAACATCATGGTCGGTATATATTGTCCATGTACAAGTGCCAATTACCAATCTATACACTTGGGTTTTGCAATTTAAGAACAATTGCAATTTTGTTTACATCCTACTCGGTATATCCACTCAGTTGTCTTGTATTTTTTCGGTCGCGCAAAAGTTACTTGCCACTATACCAGCATTAGGGGAATGCATTTAAATCATACTAATTGTGCCCGTTGCATGTAGTAGTAACGCATTTGGGTTTGCCAACGAAAATTCTCAGTATCTTAATAAAAACGCATTTCTCTCTGAATTTAGATGCAGAGTCATAGATTGTTTTAAACAATATTGGAAACACACTTGAAAGTCAAGTTTTAATGTTGTACAAAGAATTTAAAATATCATTTGAATATGATAAATGTTTAGATATCTTACCTAAAAGTCTCAGATTTTACTTCTGTAGATTAAAAATGTCAAGTCATCAATTAAGAATTCATTCAAACGGGCAGGTTCAGTAATAACCGCATAGCTACGGAAGGAAGATAATGTATTTGTTGTAACTCATGTGACATTGAAGATGATTACCGTTTTATTTTAATCTGCCCATTTTTTTTTTACAGATATTAGAAGAAAAAAAACATCAAATCTTATTATCTCAAACGGCCATCAGTATATAAATTCTTAATGTTATGTTCCGCGGGTTTGGTTGTGTGTTTGTGTATCTGATTGTGTGTTTGTTTTATGTATATAATCCTCATAATGCAATACAAGTACCTGCAAGAAAACTGAGGTGAAATAGAAATGTTTGCTTGGGTTTTCGCATTTAATACACTTACACACACACGCACGCACACACGCACGCACGCACGCACGCACGCACGCACGTATATTAACGATGGAAGTTCGGTTTGATTGCGTCTTTATCCTACGCGAAATACAATACATTGTGCAAGGTATGTTCCATGACACACTTCTCCTTAATAGATACCAGTTCGCCATTCATTATGACAATGGTCGGAATATTCTTTTAAGAAGTTTCTATAATATTCAGTTCTTTTCCATTTAATCTGATCCATCATATGTCGGCAAATCTATTCCGAGAACGATTCTCTTTTTTTCCCGAATTAAGCCCCACACATATTCAACTTGCTTTGCAATTTAAAACTAAAGACCAAACAAAGGCGGACCAAGTTAAATCATACTAAAACAGAGCGCTTATTCAGTTTCTCTAAAAAAGTGATCTAATCGTTAAATAAGAAGATCACAGAAGCTTAAAGTATGTGTTTGAAAGGGGCAAATTAAGACTATATTTACCGAAAACCACTGAGTGGAATGTTATCTAAAATGGCACAGGTGTTTCGTATCTTATTCTCTCAAAACTATAACTATGTAACTTTTTCAGCAGACATATTTAAACGTTTCAGCGAAAAAAAACACAAACTAAACGGATATGATTAGCACCAACCCACGTTGTTTTGTAAATAGACTCATTTAGTCGATTTTTACGGCCAGGTAGAATTATTAATAAGGAATGAGGTATGGTGCGTTGGCAATATTGAACGGGCTACACTCATAATTGTAAACAAGCAATGAACAAGGTGCTTTATTAAAACAATTCACCTATAATGACACATCAATATCGGTAAACATTACAATCGATTTAATGTTACAGTTATTGTTTATGCATTCAAGCTAACTTATTCAATATATTTAATTACAAAATTAAGAACAAACTAGATATAATTCGTAGTTTGCGCGTTAACGGATCGATTTATAGATACTCGGTCGCTCATATGCGGCATTGTTACCGATTTGTTTTTACCACCCTCATTTCACCCTCAAACTGTTTACCCTAAGCGCAACACAGGAAACCCGACACCTTGTGAGCAGTATAAAACTACTTGGAGCAGTGCTCGGTATCTTACCATAAACTTACATAGGGTAAGTAAATTGGAACAACTATTTTTTTCAAATCAAATTTGAAACAACTGTCTATTAACATTGATTACAAAGGTATTGACCTACACGTAGAAAAAATCCTGACAAATTTTCTTAAAAAAATGAGCGAAATGTGGCTCCCTGAAGTAGAAGATCGGGAAAATGGGCCATGTTCAGGCATTTTGGGGAGAAAAACTGCTTTTATTTAAAAAGCCACTACAATAATTAAAGGATTTATACAAACTTACACATGTCTGCCATAACGTCTCAGCAGGGTTTCTCCAGAAAACTATTTCTTGTGGAGAAATTTGCGTTTTTAATGACAATGTTGGGAATACATGGATACCATCTGGAGAAGACCAGGACACCTTATATGAGCAATGACTTTATATTTCTTTTTGTTGACAAAAAACCTAATATCCAGCCATTATGTTGCAATTTCTTTGCTTTGTAGAGGTCTAGAGTAAGTGTATGTGGGCACATATGCATACAAATGTACTTTTAAATGCCTTATGTATTATCAATAGTGCCTTTTCAACATTCTCGAGTATTATTTCTTTTTACCAATACTATTTTGGAAAATTTAAAAAAAGACTTGACTGCTTTGTCACATAAATAAATTGGTTAGGTACATATAATGACACAAGTCACCCGAGCGGGGATGACTAGAAGCCGAATTATGTCACCCTGGGGTGACTTCAAGCCGATTCATGTCACCCTGGGGTGACTAGAATCGGCTTCATGTCACCCCAAAGTCACTGCTCATATAAGGTTTCATGGTCTTCTGCAGAAGGTATCCATCTATTCCCAACATGGTCATTAAAAACGCGAATTTCTCCACAAGAAATAGTTTTCTGGAAAAACCCTACTGAGAGGATATGGCAGACATGGGTAAGTTTGTATAAATCCTTTAATTATTGTTGTGGCTTGCACATTTAAGCAGTTTTTCTCCCCTAAATGCCTGGACATGGCCCATTTTACCCGATCTTCTACTTCAGGGAGCCACATTTCGCTCATTTTGCTTTAAGAACATTTGTCAGGATTTTTTCTACATGTAGGCCAATACCTTTGTTATCAATGTTAAAAGACAGCTGTTTCAAATTTGACTTGGACATTTTTAATTTTTCCAATGTCCTAACCCTATGTAAGTTTATCGTAAAATACCGAGCACTGCTCCCAATGGTTTTACACTGCTCACACGGTTTCGTGTGTCCTGGGGTGAAGCGTCAAAATGTAAACATTCTTTGTAGAGGATGTTGAAGACTACTGCAGGGTATTAGAATACAAACTTTTATATTAAAATAAATAGAGTGGTCTTATATTATTTGAGTAAAATATTTTAAGGTGTGCACACATAAATGCTTATATGCAGTGGGATGGACAAATATGTGCATATTTGATAAGAGTGTTTTCATTTCAATGTCACGCAAGGTTTCATTAGCGGACAATTCTTACTCCTCATCAGAGTCTACGGATGCAGAGACATGTCTGGAGATACACTAATCGAAAATGTCCTAAGGGCCGTTTTCGACGATGCGCCTCAATCATGAGTTGTCTACAGGTACATTAGCGCACGGTCAACGAAGAAGAGCCGAGCACAAATGCTTAACCAAAAGTTAGCATTTTGCTGTGCTTTGCTCAGCTTAATATATATTTTGTCTTAACAACAAGTGTTATCATAATACAAAGTTAATAGTTGACCTTAACCAATACAAGCAGTTGCTGTATGACACGCTTCATGCGAAAATCAGTCTTATGTCATATGTTGTCAGGGTAGCTCCAGACCGACCTGCGCATCCGCGCTGTCTGGAGCTCGCTGGTCGCATATGGCATAATACCNAACCTGCTACTCATGTGTTGTAGAGGAAGTATTATCATTGGACTATCAACACACACGATATTATAAACTAAAACGGGGAAATAACCATGCGAAAAAATATTAATATAGACCATATAGCCATCATTATAAGAAAGTGGTATGAAGCTAAAAAAAAGATACGTTTTCAATATTATGATATTTTTGTATTGTTTATAGGCATTTGTATTGAACAGATAAATTAATGGTTCTGCAAAACACAACAAGTACTTTGTAGTGAAAACTCTATCTCCAAAGATAAAGTAACCAAATATTTTTGTAATTTTGTGCTTTTTTGTATTTGCTGTTGCGATATCATGAGATGCTTAATGGTACACACTGGTATCTTTTCGCTTGATTAAACAAGCAATTACCCACGAGATGCCTTATATTCTAGTAATGCGCATGGGTGGATTATAGGCTCTTGTAGACAAACGTCTTTGCTCGCTTTTCAGATGATTATTCTAGTAAATTCACCATATACTATCAAGCATTTGTTTTTAACCTAAGTGGTTTATTGTCCAAAATAATCACTCTATAATTAAAACCAACATTCTTAAACTTTAAATTGCAACTNCTTCTAGACAAACGTCTTTGCTCGCTTTTCAGATGATTATTCTAGTAAATTCACCATATACTACCAAGCATTTGTTTTTTAACTTTAGTGGTTTATTGTCCAAAATAATCACTCTTTTATTAAAACCAACATTCTTAAATTTTAAATTGCAACTCAATATCGCAGCCAATGTCTCCGTTTGCCAGATGCGGGCATTTTTATGTCTGCCGCTGACAGTTTAAGCAGAATTCAATTTTAAAACAGTATTTAAATACGTCCTAAATGCGCTTGTTATCAGTAGAAAATCGAAACAAATCGCATTCGCTCCAATCCGATTTTAAACTTTAAAAGGAATCTCACTGAAAAAAAAAACACACTTTGCTATTCTAACGTTTAAAAATTACGAACAACTGATTATAATAGCCTTTTAAAATGGAAAACAAAACTTGATTGTTTCTTATAGTGTAAACCCATCCCAATCAAAATAGGGCAACTTCATATTGTCTTTTTATACACATGTTACTGAACTTTGTTACAACGAAACATATCTTATATGCCGGCGCTTGGCAGAAATGCTATCAATACCCCTTGCTTGAAATATGTGCTGGAGAGGCAATATGTTTATATGAAAACAATCACATGTAGGTATTGAACATTCGAATCCCCNAAAAAAAAAAAAAAAAAAATCGCCACTCTAATGTTCAAAAAATACGTAAACTGAATATACTAGCCCTTTAAAATGGAAGGATTTTTTTTATTGTTTCTTATAGTGTTAACCCCTCGCAATCAATCTAGGGCAACATATTGTCTTTTTATACACCTTTTAACTGAACTTTGTAACAACAAAACATATCTTATATGCTGGCGCTTGGCAGTAATGCTATTAATACCCCTCGCTTTATATATGTGCTTGACAGGCAATATGTTTATATGAAAACAATCACATGTAGGTTGAACATTCGAATCCCCAAACAGTCATAAAACGTCGTAAAAATAGGCCACTGAAATGTTTTTCGCAATAAACATACTTTGAGGTATAACTGATTTGGATATCATTTCATGATAACATCCGCTTAATTAAATATACATACTTAAAGGTATTACTTTTTCGNTTCGTTTTATTAAATATACATACTAAAAGGTATTACTTTTTCGATTGCATTTCGTAATAAAAGTATGTGATGTAAACGTGAGTATGAACAATTCCATACTTTTATTAAGTTGAATTTTCCTGCAAATTATGGAAATTGGAATAAAGTCCTGAAACAACTATATCCAGGTTTTGCGAATATTACATCCGAAAAAACAAACACATGCGGCAATCGATTATTGCAAGACAAAGTTGATTTTTTTGGATTCTCGGTGTTTATTGTAACACTGTAAGATTCCATGAAGTGAAAATAGCAAAGCATGTATGCCACTTGAGTTGAATCCAGGATCAATAATTTGAATGTTTAGATTACAGAAATTTTAACTACTATCTTTTGAACAGTCGAAAATCCTAATTTCTCGATATTTGTTTCCACGTACTACCACGTATTTGGAACAACGCCCAACGTTATTGTGGTATGGACTTTCAAATAACAAACCTGATAACGGATGCGCCTCACGAAAGTGTCAACTTCAGCCTCGATTTATTTAAAATATCAATGTCTATAGGAAGTTTTAATTTCTGTCTCGGTTTATTGATAACATAAAAGCCCCTAGGAAGTGTTATTTTCTGCCTCGGTTTATTGATAACATATACGCCCGTAGGAAGTGTTTATTTCTGCCTCGGTTTATTGATAACATATACGCTCGTAGGAAGTGTTATTTTCTGCCTCAGTTTATTGATAACATATACGCCCGAAGGAACTGTTAATTTCTGCCTCGGTTTATTGATAACATACGCTCCCGTAGGAAGTGTTTATTTCTGCCTTGGTTTATTGATAACATATACGCTCGTAGGAAGTGTTTTTTTTCTGCCTCGGTTTATTGATAACATATACGCCCGTATGAAGTGTTTTTTTTCTGCCTCGGTTTATTGATAACATATGCGCCTGTAGGAAGTGTTTATTTCTGCCTTGATTTATTGATAACATATACGCCCGTAGGAAGTGTTTATTTCTGCCTTGATTTATTTATAACATATACGCCCGTAGGAAGTGGTTATTTCTGCCTTGATTTATTCATAACATATACGCCCGTAGGAAATGTTTAATTCTGCCTCGGTTTATTGATAACATATACGACTCCCGGAATTGAAATTTTGTATAAAATTTCTAAGTGCATACTTTTCTTTATCTCAGTCAATAACGGTTTTAAGACATTCACTTAACCTTGTTAAAAACATGCCTGCTCTTGCATATTACATTCTCACAAAAAAATCATTTATTTGTAAAAATGCATACAACAATTTGTTGTTATTTTGAAGCGTGTGTGTTTATGTGTATTTATGATTGCTTTATTGTTTTTGACGATAAGCTGTATATGCTTAATTCGCAAATAAACTATCTCTCTCTCATTCTCTCTCTCTCTCTCTCTCTCTCTCNAAGTGTTCATGGTGAGCTATTGCGGTCAGTCTATGTCCGTTGTCGTTTGACGTGCGTACTCTGGTACCCGATCATGACTTAACTATACACAGGTAATGGTCTGTTATCAACAAATTCACCTACTGTAACACTGGTTTACCGCAGTATGACAACAACGAGTAAGCGATTCATGTCCTTCTGTGTCATAGTTTTGTCTTTGTGTATAGGATTAAAGGATAACAGCAGAACGTTATGGCTTCATTTGATTGCTCGTCAAAGCTCTATGGTGTGTGGAATAGGTTTAAATTGATCACACACACATTTGTATGATGACATAACACGGTAATATGATAACCATGTTAGATTCGAGAAAAAAGTGCATGTTGCCTAAATAGAAATCGTTTTATAATTATACTCCAGGACGCAATTACATATAAGAAGCTTGTTTACTGGAATCAGGTTGTTCATTTGACCATTCGTGCGAAATTCGGGTTTCGTGTCTAGTGCATAACCCGAAATCTATACAAAAAGTTGCACTATTTATTCGTATTATTAATATATACGTCAACATAGTATGCGTACGATAATCCAGTCGCCATTTTGGTTTATTTTCATTAAATATAAACAGCATGATAATCGATTGCCACCCTGTCACCATGTTTAACAATACGATTGTTTTCAACCACTGTCATGTATTATGTTATATATTATGTACACTACTTATAACTGTTTAATCACTTTCTTTCCACATGACCTGTTGATATGCATTTTAGAACATGGTTAAGGCAGACGATGTACTATGTACAAGTCGTAATAAAGTTCTGTTCTGCTCTGGGTTGATATAACAATATTTTTGTTTGTTAATTGCTTTGTAATTTTATAATAGCATCGATATTAGTTATGCTTAATGTATTAACAATGCATTATAATAACATATATTAAAGCATCAAGCCAATGCTTGTTTGTTTTTATATGAATGAAACAACAAAACCTATTGACCACCATTTATGTTTTCACGCTCTCACTTAAAATATATATTAACGATGGAAGTTCGGTTTATATGCGTCTTGATCCTTAACACAAAATAAAATAAATTCTGCAAGGTATGTTCCACTACACACTTCATCTCAATCTATACTAGTCCGATATTCATTTTGAAAATGGCCGGAGTATACTTTTAAGAAAATGTAATATTTAGTTCTTTTCGATTTAATCTGATCTATCATATGTCGGCAAATCTATTCATAGAACGATTCTCATGTGTTTACCGAATTTAAACCGCACATATTGAACTTGCTTTGCAATTAATACTATCGACCAAGCAAAGGCAGCACGAGTTAAATTGTACTTAAACAAAGCGCTTTGTCAGTTTCTCTAAAAAGAGTGATCTAATCGTTAACTAAGAAGATCACAAAAGCTTAAAGTATGTCTTTGGAAGGGGCAAATTAAGATGATATTTTCCGAAAACCACCGAGTGGGATGTTATCTAACTTGGCACAGGTGTTTCGTATCTGATTCTCTTAAAACTATTTGTATGTAACTGTTTTTAGCAGACATAAATTATTTAAAACGTTCAGCGAAAAAAACACAAACTAAACGGATATGATTAGCACCAACCCACGTTATTCTGTAAATAGGCTCATTTAGTCGATGTATAAGACCAGGTAGAATTATTAATAAGGAATGTGGTATGGCACATTGGCAATATTATGCGGACTACACATATGTGTCGTGTTCTGAGAAAACTGGGCATAATACTTGTGCGTAAATTGTCATCCCAGATTACCCTGTGCAGTCCGCACAGGCTTATCAGTGACGACAATTTCCGCTTTATGGAATTTTTCGTTAAAATGATATTTCTTCTTAGCGAAAATCCATTTTAGGCGGAAAGTGTCGTCCCGGATTAGCCTGTGCGTACTGCACAGGCTAATCTGGGACGACACTTTACGCACATGCATTTTACACAGTTTCCTCAAAACGCGACACAAATCAATATCGGTAAACATTACATTCGATTAAATGTTACAGTTATTGTTTATGCATTCAACCTAACTTATTCAATACCTTTAATTACAAAATTAAAAACAAACTAGATTGAATAGGTAGTTTGCGCGTTAACGGATCGATTTATAGATACTCGGTCGCTCATATGCGGCATTGTTACCGATTTGTTATTAGAATCCTCAATTCAACCTCAAACTGTTTACCCAAGCGTCAAAATGTGAACATTCTTAGTAGAAGATGTTGAAGACTATTGCAAGGTATTAGAATACAAACTTTTATATAAAAAGAAAAAGAGTGGTTTTACATTTTTTTAGTAGAATATTTTAAAGTGTTCACACATAAATGCTTATAAGTGGAATGGACCAATATGTGCATATTCGATAAGAGTGTTTTCATTTCAATGTCACGCAAGGTTTCCTTAGCGGACAGTTCTTACTCCTCATCAGAGTCTACGGATGCAGAGACATGTCTGGAGATACACTAATCGAAAATGTCCTAAGGCCCATTTTCGACGATGCGCCTCAATCATTAGTTGTCTACAGGAACATTAGCGCACGGTCAACGAAGAAGAGCCGAGCACAAATGGCTAACCAAAAGTTAACATTTTGCTGTTCTTTGCTCAGCTTAATATATATTTTGTCTTAACAACAAGCGTTATCATAATACAAAGTTAATATTTGACCTTAACCAATACAAGCAGTTGCTGTATGACACGCGTCATGCGAAAATCAGTCTTATGTCATATGCTGTCAGGGTAGCTCCAGACCGCCCTGCGCATCCGCGCTGTCTGGAGCTCGCTGGTCGCATATGGCATAATACCCATTTTCACATGACGCGGCTCATATGTGAACATAAGACTTTCGTATTATCGGCAAAGGAAACACCAACACCGAACACACTTGCATAGCCTTCTTTCTGTAGTAATCTCCCTTCTATAGTGATTTTAACAAAGAATCCATGGTCCTTACATAAATGTGCCACAACTTTGATAAATAATTCCATTTTACTCGGAGTGCTGATTATATTAAGGTTATTGTAATGTAATACATGTAAAACGGGAATATAGAAATAAAAATGTTCAACATAAATGTTTTATGATCATGTGTTCATTTGAATGTTTTATTGATTGGCAGACACGTGCTTAGCAAAAAATATCGAGTTTGCTGACAATTTGTTTATGAACATTTGTCTTCATTAAACTTCCACGAACATTTTCTATCTGTGTTTCAATGTTTCTGTCTTTAAAATGATGCTACAAGGATATAATGCACCGTCGTCGTTTTGAACGCAACAATTATTCACTCTCCTTTGGGATCTTACACACTTTGATTCAATGCAAGCAAACATGACAATATTCAGGTTCAATTTTTAGTTTTGTCTTGCTATAACTATTGATCAAAACTTTGTGACAGTGTTTCAATGTTTACATTTTCTCCGACAATAACAGCTAATTAGTTTTCATGCAAACCAATAATATTGCTATTGCGTTTATATTAAAGGGGGTTGTTCATACTTAGGTTAAATGACGCCTTTCAGAAAAAATGTCATATACTCAAATGAACAAATCACTTGTGATGCAGCGGTTACTGGCGATTTAGGTGGATACTCTCTGTATATAAAAAGTCATATCAGAAAATTTCAGAATTGTAAAATACTGGTATAAAGTATCAAATACTGATTACATTATATTGAAACCTATATATTTACAGGCTCTTCAAGATAGCCAGAATGGTAATATAAATTGGGTAACAAAGCTTTTTGACAATTGCGGATTTTCATACGTGTTAAATGATTCAAAAGCGGTCGATGTTTATATACGTTTATCGTCAATTTAAATGTAGAATTTTTCTTTTCGACACCTCGTTCCAGAGGCATAAGACACATCGTTCCCACAAATATCGGGATAACGTCTCATGTTATTAGTTAATAGGTCAGGTGAAATTAAGAATCAAACCTGCTACTCATGTGTTGTAGAGGAAGTATTATCATTGGACTATCAACACACACGATATTATAAACTAAAACGGGGAAATAACCATGCGAAAAAATATTAATATAGACCATATAGCCATCATTATAAGAAAGTGGTATGAAGCTAAAAAAAAGATACGTTTTCAATATTATGATATTTTTGTATTGTTTATAGGCATTTGTATTGAACAGATAAATTAATGGTTCTGCAAAACACAACAAGTACTTTGTAGTGAAAACTCTATCTCCAAAGATAAAGTAACCAAATATTTTTGTAATTTTGTGCTTTTTTGTATTTGCTGTTGCGATATCATGAGATGCTTAATGGTANTAACGGATCGATTTATAGATACTCGGTCGCTCATATGCGGCATTGTTACCGATTTGTTATTAGAATCCTCAATTCAACCTCAAACTGTTTACCCAAGCGTCAAAATGTGAACATTCTTAGTAGAAGATGTTGAAGACTATTGCAAGGTATTAGAATACAAACTTTTATATAAAAAGAAAAAGAGTGGTCTTACATTTTTTTAGTAGAATATTTTAAAGTGTTCACACATAAATGCTTATAAGTGGAATGGACCAATATGTGCATATTCGATAAGAGTGTTTTCATTTCAATGTCACGCAAGGTTTCCTTAGCGGACAGTTCTTACTCCTCATCAGAGTCTACGGATGCAGAGACATGTCTGGAGATACACTAATCGAAAATGTCCTAAGGCCCATTTTCGACGATGCGCCTCAATCATGAGTTGTCTACAGGTACATTAGCGCACGGTCGACGAAGAAGAGCCGAGCACAAATGGCTAACCAAAAGTTAACATTTTGCTGTGCCTTGCTCAGCTTAATATATATTTTGTCTTAACAACAAGTGTTATCATAATACAAAGTCAATATTTGACCTTAACCAATACAAGCAGTTGCTGTATGACACGCGTCATGCGAAAATCAGTCTTATGTCATATGCTGTCAGGGTAGCTCCAGACCGCCCTGCGCATCCGCGCTGTCTGGAGCTCGCTGGTCGCATATGGCATAATACCCATTTTCACATGACGCGGCTCATATGTGAACATAAGACTTTCGTATTATCAGCAAAGGAAACATCAACACCGAACACACTTGCATAGCCTTCTTTCTGTAGTAGTCTCCCTTCTATAGTGATTTTAACGAAGAATCCATGGTCCTTACATAAATGTGCCACAACTTTGATAAATAATTCAATTTTACTCGGAGTGCTGATTATATTGAGGTTGTTGTAATGTAATACATGTAAAACGGGAATATAGAAATAAAAATGTTCAACATAAATGTCTTATGATCATTTATTCATTTGAATGTTTTATTGATTGGCAGACACGTGCTTAGCAAAAAATATCGAGTTTGCTGACAATTTGTTTATGAACATTTGTCTTCATTAAACTTCCACGAACGGTTTCTATCTCATATCTGTGTTTCAATATTTCTGTCTTTAAAATTATGCTTCAATGATATAATGCACCGTCGTCGTTTTGAACGCAAACAATTATTCACTCTCCTTTGGGACTTTACACACGTTGTGTTAATTCAAGCGAACATGACAATATTCATGCTCAAGTTTAAGTTTCGTCTTGTTATAACTATTGATTAAAACTTTGTGACAGTATTTCAATGTTCACATTTTCTCCGGCAATAACAACTAATAAGTTTTCATGCAAACCAATAATATTGCTATTGCGTTTATTGCTATTGCAGCGGTTACTGGCGATTTAGGTGGATACTCTCTGTATATAAATAGTCATATCAGAAAATTTCAGAATTGTAAAATACTTGTATAAAGTACCAATTACTGATAACATTATATTGAAACCTGTATATTTACAGGCTCTTCAAGAATAGTAACATAAATTTGGTTATGAATGTTAAGAAGCTTTTTGACAATAACGTATTTTCATACGTATTAAATGATTCCTAGGCTGTCGATGTTTATATATGTTTATCATCAATTTAAATGTAGAATTTTCCTTCTCGACACCTCGTTCCAGAGGCATAAGACACTTCGTCCCCGCAAATACCGGGATAACGTCTCATGCTATTAGTTAATAGGTTAGGTGAAATTAAGAAATAACCCTGCTACTCATGTGTTGTAGAGGAAGTCTTAACACTGGACTATCAACACACACGATATTATAATCTAAAA
>VMBQ01004355.1:70976-85937 GCA_007657795.1 Dreissena rostriformis | reverse complement strand
AAGTAATAATTCTATTGTAACATTTCAACACGTAAAGTAACGAGAAGAAAAGAAGACAGGGAATGTTAGTAAATTAAACATTTACATTACATTTTACTTTTTTACATAAGAAGAAGAACTATAACAAAGGAGTATACATATGTCATTACGACCCACGGATTCGTTATAAAAACTGTCACTCAAACGTATCATTTCAATTAATATCATAAATAGAAAATGCAATTATAAAGGGCGACATGGACAATGAATTGCATATACAATGTCATAAAGCAAAATGCAATTATAAATAGCAACATGGAAAATGAATTGCATGAAATACAATGCCATAAAGCATAATGCGTGAACTGGCGGATACACCCTTCCATAGGACATTTGATCTGTTTTTTATGTATGAAAATGTAAAATAACGGAGACTTTTTTGTATGAGGTACAGACAGTTAGAATATGTGTGTATTAAAATATGTAAGTCCTTACTTCCACGTATGTCGTGTCAATAAATGTCGAATATAAACAAAGTAAATCTTCATGTCGAATGCGCAATTAAGAATAAAAAACCAAAACATGTACATGTTCACATTATTGGTATATGTTGTTGTTTTTTTCGTTCATGTAGAACATGCTTGTACATTTTTCAGCAATATTTTTATAATTATAACACTATTCGTATTTAAAGAAAACGTAGCACAGTATGTGTCAAATGCAGCTCGTAGTATGTTGGTATTTTAATATTTAAATTAACGATTTAAGTATGATAAATAAGTGCATTTCTACTACGTGGTAGTTGTATAGTCTAATATCTAGTAACATTTCAAATGTTTTGAATGCTTGATGTGTTTCTTTTAATTTAATTGTTATATTGACTTGTGCACCAATCAATTCCCTGATAAATATGACGTTATGGTTTTTAAATTATCTACATAAAAAAAAACAAGGGGATTTTTATTATATGTAAATGGTTTAAATTATCACAAGAATCATTTTAAAAGGCAGATCACATATGAGACCTTTACAACTCGCCAATGTTAATTGAAACTAAACCTTCGGTTATTTTCCTTATAGTAGAATGTCAAACCGATAATGCGCATTTCTCACAAAGAAAGCGTTATAAGCAAAATCTGGGATGTTAGCATAACATACAACTGCTGTAATAAATATACAGCTCATCACCATTTAGTTCGCAAAAAACATTTTACCATGAAACTGATTTCTGTAAATGAAAAGAACCAGTTTTATGTGTAAATATAATTATTGTATTTACTTTTTCTGTTTTCGTATTGTATGTTATTCCAACTTTCATGCAATTACGTTTTATTATCGTGAACTGACACGTTAAAATGGTGTGATTTTGCTTAGGAGAAAACAATGTATTTTGTGTGTGCTTTCGATAATTAAGGCTGAATACACACTGTGCGAATCGCATCTTACCACGATAGTGTCTACTTAATTGTCGAAAACAGTGTTTTAGACAAGAGAAAGACTGACAAGATGCCATGATGCGATTACAGACTCTGACAGTCTGCCATTTACCGAGTAAGTAATTGTTGTGCCTACTTTGCGTACACTTTGTAGAACGCTTGTAAAACAATATATTGTTTTTTTTCTGGCGATAATAAGGGGTGCATACATATTTAATTATCAGAGTTGTTTAGACAAGATCAAAACTGATAAGATGTCAGGATGCGATTACAGACTCTGACAGTCTCCCATTTACCGAGTAATTAATTATGTCTACTTTGCGTACCATTTGTAGAACGTTTGTACAAATATTTATAGTTTGTTATAGTTATATAACAAGTGGCCATAAACAGCGAAGCAGCACAACAATTAAGTTATTAAGAAAGCTTGAAATATGTCTACACAAATGAGAATTGAATGCATGATTTGTTTGTATATAAAATTGTCAGATTGAATTATGCAGCAATCGATTCCCTGATAAATTTGACGTTATGGTTTTTAAAGTATCTACCTAAAACAAGTATAGAGGTTTAAAAAAAAATACATGTTCCACATGGATACAATAATTTTGATATAAAACATCGTTATTTTTTTTTTTAAAGAGCATGTACTTTAACTTACTTTATATCTCTAGCGATACAATATTATTTTTCATTATAACACACTGTGCTGACAGCACCATGCATGTCATGATACCAAGCATTTGTCTCATAAACAAGGCCCGTATGCGACAAGTAATTCGCCTTTTCGACCTCCTAGCGTATTAGCAAAGTGATCTATGGCTGTCCGACGTCTATTTGACGGTGTGCGTGCATGACTCCGTATTAAGTTTGATTAACTCAACTAACGTCTAAAACTACATCGCAGTGTTTCGCACAGCTTTCCGTTACATCGGGTGGATTGGTGAGTAAATTAGAATAGTACGAGATATATTGGTACCACGTATCGGGTGCGGTCATTAGAAACTATAATCAGTAGATACCGTTTCCGTATGTAATGCTTTCTTTGATAGTTTATGTGAATATTACGAACATCTCATTGAGCATGTCAATTGAGTATCCGAATTATACACGATCCTTTTCAACGTTAAATAAGTGTGTAATGCTTTGATCCATTAACTGAATGACACGAACCTCTAATAAACATGTCAATTGTGTTTTCACATTCTGCTCGATCGTGTATGCAACGTTCATTTGGAAAATACAAATCTGCTAGCTGTATTGGTTAATATCGTTAGACATATACACATCGCCAGCTTGGTGAATTATTTGCCGACTTGTTCACCTGTTTAACAACGCCAATTTAGTACTTCCGTAGTGTTGATACCAATGCAAAAACGTCAATTAAAGGTTATGTTTTGTCTAACATGTACTTTGTGTTCTATATAGAAGGTCGGGCTAGGTTAGATCCCCGCCCCGGCCACTTAGCTTGAATGGTAATAAGTCATGAAATACTTGCTACACCCATTTTCCCCCAACCGCTGATTCAAGTAAGGCAGTGGTCAGTTACTGGCATACGTATGTTCACTTGGTACTGGTTAACAAATCTTGACAGAAATACTGTTTATAACGGACAACAAAAACAACTAAACAAACAAACATTTTTTTTTATTTTAAACTAGTGTTGCCGGCAACGTCAACTCATGTGTAAGAATATTCACAGTTGTCACTTTAATGCATTAATAGATTAAAAATTATTGTGTTGATATTAATCTAAAACATTTTTTTTAAATGATGATTTTTTACATCAGCCAGAATGTGTCTTAAAATATCTTACTCTTATCATCTTAGAAGAATTCGGAAAAGGTGACATAAATATTATAAGAACGGTTTCACAAGAATATTTTTGAACACAAACTATAAATGATTCCTAAACAACTATCCAATTGTCAATAAAACAACCGAATTGAGACGCGTTATGCAAATAAACATTGATAATAATATATATGGATAACATAAATCTAATCAAGATAATTACTACACAAGATATGTTTAAATTGCACAATAACTCATATTAAGTTTGTTTTGTAAAAAGTGCTCGGTGTAATGTTTATTAATTCTATTAATGGAAAATAAATTGTCTGTACAAGAACGTCACATTATGGAATAACAAGAAAATCAAGGCCAAAATAGTGGCACAAGTGTCTTCAACATGATAGTCTGCATTCTTCCTTACAATTATATACACTTTCCAGATATCGGAAAGGTTCGTTGGTATAATTATTTTTTGGGCGCCCACATTCGCTTTGAATAATTGGATCGTTTGGCAAATAAGTCCATGTGCCTCTTTCTTTACTTAAATTACATAAAATAATTGTGGATATTTGCAGTAATATCAAAAGGCACTTCATCAATCTTAACCCAGACGTTTTTTAAGACGAAAGTGAAAAGCAAATATAAGTTGGGAATAAGTCTTGACAATAAGGACTAAGTCGGTATTATTAATTGTTGGGCGCCCACATTTGCTTTGAATACTTGGATCTGTTGGCAAATACGTCCATGTGCCTCTTTCTTTACTTAAATTTCATAAAATAATTGTGGATATTTGCTGTAATATCAAAAGGCAATACATCAATCCCAACCCAGACGTTTCTCGAGACGAAAGTGAAACGCAAATATAAGTTGGGAATAAGTCTTGACAATAAGGACTTAGATGAGCACCACACGCAAAGATCAATCACACCACTTTGATTTTTATCAAATGTAGTTAGTAATAAACTGTTTCCGTATTTCATCCTTTAAGAAAAACATGTTGTAATACATGTGTATATGTTCTGCACGTTCGACATCGAACATGGAAATGTTTCTAAAATGTAATAACAAATTATTTAAATAGTCTTTTACCTAGCGTACTGCATTCCTTACTTAACTATGATTTTATAATAAATATAAGTACAATACTTTTACAATACCTATACATTAGGGTGCTCACATCCATAATGTAAAAAATAATGTATTTATTTCCCCCATCCATCAATTTGATGATGTGTCATATAAAAATTCAGTTGCCAAAATATTACCTAATTAAATTAATATTTAGGACTTGCTGAACACGTTTAAGAGTTTAAAAAACACGTGTTTTACCATTTTATCGAGTTTCTCACCAAATACGTATTTTACAACTGTTGTTATTGTGTAATGTGACCTACACATACATATAACACAAGCAGACATCTTGGTTGTGAACATTGCTAAAAAAATAATTTTTAGTTAATTTGTTTTCCTTTTTCATCATATTGTGAACTATTTACGAACTATTTACAATTAATCATGTGTCATCTGTCAAAACAATGATTGGGTGTGTCAGTCAACATATCGAAGTAGCTTACATAGTTAAATCCAAAAAAAAAACATACATATACTTTGTTATATCTTATATTTTACCTTTAACTCCATATTTGAAACATACAAGTCATATTAAAACTATGTGTATACTCGTTTGTACAATAAAAATACACTATCCAAACGTTATAAAGCACTCCCAACTAGAATATACTGTTTATTGGTAATTAATTTGTTCAGATCTATGGTAAAAGCGAATTTAATTTCTCTTGTTTTTGGCAATAATTTTGCATGAACACAAATCTATCACAACTTAAATAATATAGCAGACATCGTGGTCTCTTTGTAAATCATATAAACCTAGAAAAGAAACAATCAACTGTATTTTACTTAATATTGCATTATAACTTTTGTTGAGTTTACTGTTTCAGATAGTCTACATGATACGATATTACAAAGTGGTTGCCTTCAGACCCTTCCCCACGTATACAAGAAGCATGTATAACGATTCAAGAATTCTCAATATTGTGTCTCGATACTCGTTATTGGATGCGAATTGGCTTCTTAAAAAAATGGTTCATTAGTGAAAATGGTGACACCAACTGTAAATGGTTTAGCACAACATAATTGAACATGGGCAATAAGTGTAATCATGCTCCTTAGTTCCATCAGATGCCAGTTGTTATCTCAAATATCTGATGTACAATTAGTCTCATTGACGACCATTTACACTTTCAGTAAATATCTGTCTAAGAGTGAGCTTATATATCGTACTATATTTAACAACGAATTTAGTTTTGAAACCTTCTTCAATTGTATAGATAATGAAACACCTTGAATAGCACTGAGTAGATTCTGATTTTTCTTCGCATGAATATAAACCAATATGGGAAATCTTTTAATCATTTAAATTAAAATGTTAATTATTTAATTATCATCGCATAACACGCTTATGATGTTGATTATATATGACAATTAACACGTTGTAGCCTACGCAACATCATAAATTCCACCTGCTTATGATAAATATTGCCACAACAGTGATCAATTAAAAAGACAACATCGATATAAGCGGTTAAAATCTTCGACACAAGTTATACAAGAACTTAATTGGTTTTGTTGTGAAAAAGATTTGTGTCTGCTTTCAAACCTCAGTATTTCACGAACAATTTTCATCTCATGATTAACTTCATGCCATTAATGGACATTTGCACATATTTTGGCATGTATTGAAGTTTGTCATAAAATGCTTTAAATTTGATAAATGTAAACATTGGAACAAAATAGCTCCAGTTAAAAACAAGAAAACAATTTAAGAAAGAAAAAAAGTAGTCCTCAACTGGACTCGAACCAATCACCCTTGGAGTTAAAGTCACTGGGCCATCCGTGCTCATACAGTGAGTGGTGTATTTTATACATTATATAAGCAATCCTCGCAATGTCACGAAATATAACGAAAACTTAAGAACTCTCCAAATAATTAAATCGTTTCGCGTTTGTAACGCTTTATAATTTTCAGGTTTTTAAATTGTCAAAAGATGCGCATATAATTGATATTTTCGAGCATGGAAAATGTTTAGTATTACTGTTTCCTCGCAAATATCACAACTACAACGAAACTGTGAAAATCTGAAACAAACATTTTTCAATTTTGTCAATTTACCAAAACCTGAAAAGGCCCCTTTAAGTGATTTTGAGAAGGACCTTTTGGCTAGTATTGAATTTATATAAATGTAAAACAGTAGGTATTTCATGAAACAGCAAAACTGCTGATCATGTTAATGTCTAGGATGCACAATGTTAACAATAATCGTAAAATATCAATGTACTTCTTTGTTGAAAAAACTGCGCATTATCTGGTCTCTGGGATACATTTCGATGTTATTGTTCTGCTTTGGAGAAAACAAAATATGTTTTGTGTGCTTGCGATAATTAACGCTGAATACACACAGTGCGAATCGCATCTGACCATGATATCGTCTACTTAATTGTCGCAAACAGTTTTTTAGACAAACGAAATACTGACAAGATGCCATGATGCGTTTACAGACTGACAGCATCCCATTTACCGAGTAAATAATTGTATCGTCAAATGTGCATACCCCTTGTAGAACGATTATACAAATATGTATAGTTTGTTATAGTTATATAACAAGTGACAATAAACAGTAAAGCAGTACAGCAATAAAGTTATTAAGACATCTTGAAATATGTCTACAAAAAGGAGAATCGAATGCTTGATTTGTTTGTATATTAAATTATTAGATTGAATTTTGCACCAATCTATTCCCTGATAAATTTGACTGTATGGGTTTTAAACTATATACCTAAAACGAGTATAGAGGTGAAATACGCTTGATATAAAACAATTTAAGTTTATTTGTTATTGCATCTACGTTAACTAACTGTATATGTCTAGCAATAAAATGTTATTTTTCATTGTAACATCTTGTGCTGACAGCACCACGCAATTCGTAATAGCAAGCATTGTTTTCATAAACAAGGTTCTGATGCGACAACTAATTCATCTTTTCAACCTCCGAGCGTATTGGCAAAGTGATATATGGCAGTCCGACGACTTATATTTGACGGTGTGTGTGTGTGTGCATGTCTTCGCATTGAATTAGAATAACTATACTTACGTCTACCACTACATCAAAGTTTTTCACACAGCTTCCCGTTACATCAGGTGACTTGATGGTTATAGTAGAGGAGCACGAAATATATTGGTCCCTCGTATCTGGTGCGCTAATCAACACTGTAATCAGTAAAAACTGGTTCCGTATGTAATGCTTTGATCTATTAACTATCTCATAAACATGTCAATTTGGTTTTCGAATTCTTCGCGTTCTTTTTCGACGTAAAATAAGTATGTGATTCATTTAGAAACTAAAAATATGCGTGCTGGATTGGTTAATATCGTGAGACATATACACACCGGTACACGAAAGTCCCGAAATTAAATAACAAGAAAATCAAGGCCAAAACAGTGCAAAGGCGTCTTCTTATGAATGTCTGTGCCTTCCAAATGATTAAACACACTTTCCAGATTTATTAGAGGTTCGTCGGTAATATTATCTTTTGGGCGCCGACGTGTGCGTTGACTTATTGGATCTGCTTATTAGTCAATGTGTCTCTTTCTTTCATTAAGTCCATACAAGAACAATTCCAACCCAGACGTTCACGAAAGTGAAATATTAATCTAACGTCGGAATAAGTCATGACAAGACAATCTACTATATTCCGCAATCCTAAATACACCTGCTTTGGAGGACATATTGCACTAACCGATGTCATGTTAATACATACTTAATTAGTTACGATAAATAAAACGATCAGTTGGAGTATTGTTTAAAGTAATACGCTTTTTTTCAAGATTTTACAAATAAAACAACATTGCCGTAAGCGCTTAAAACTGTGCTTCTATGAGGATGGAGGTGGGGATTCTTATAAATGATCGCCAGACCATAAACGAATTATTGTAATGAATTATAGGTTCAATAAACGATTGATATATAAATGGTATTGATGCAGTTTTGCTGATTGTTTTCCATCAAATATATTTTGTTCAAATTTTAAGTAATGCATACAAATACTATATGAAAAATGGAATAAAAACATAGGGTCACCGCCCTTGTTTTGATTGTATTGACCATTATATAACATGTACTGCAACATGAAGATAATATATAAGCTAAGATACATCATATACCATTTAATTTAACCACACACTACCAATAAAATGCAGTACACAAGTTAAATTTTAAGAAGTTTAATTTTTATAATTTGTATGTCACCCAAAAAACGTCAATTAACCACATAAATGGAATTTAAAGAAAGTTCTGTCAAAAAGAATTATGCGATACTGCTTTAATATGTTCATCTACGTGTTTTCATCATAAAACAAAAATTAAAAAGGGGGCCACCGCACTTTTAACAGAGATTTATTTTTACAATCCCTATCGTCTTTGTCAAATTTCATAATTTATAGCAATTAGGCAAAACCCAAGTACAGATTAATAGATTGCTAGAAATATGCATAAACATTAGAAATTGTTTACAATCCTAACTGGGATCACAACAGCTTACCAAAAATATACAATATGCAATCACAAACATAAGAAGACCATACAGCATCAATAACTGACAGGGACATGTTCACAGGATTCGACATGTTTTGAAGTTTGTGATTAAATGATTCAAATTGACTATGTAAACAACAGGACTAAAGAGCTCCAGTACAAAACAAGAATGAAATTAAAGAAAGAAAAAAATAGTAAAAAAGTTGACCGCACCTGAGATCGAACCACTGCATTTTATATTATGAACCAACTCGGTCATTTGTGACAACAAAAATATTGGGTTGTTATAATAGCATCACCGGTGTTGCATTAAATATATCCTCAGTTAAAAATAATGCCGCAACACCCCTTTATTGGACAATCCTTAATACTTAGCAGCATACATGTCGTTAACAAATCATTGTTTTTATAATACAGACTCAAAAAAATCCTGCTGCATCGCATGCACAACAACAACAACAACAACAACAACAACATAAAACATGTATGATGCGTGCCTACAACAGATACGGTTTCTGTAGACTGCCACATTACATTTGGCGGCGTGTAGCTTGATACATCAGCTGACTACTTTGTTTCCGTGTGGAAATAAGTGGAACACCACATGCAAAGGAAAATTACATCCGTTTCGATCATTATCAGATAGTACGTAACTGTTTCCGTATTTAATGAATTGATCCATGAGCTGAATAACACGTATACCTAATGAACATGTCGATTAGGTTTCCTCGTCTTGAACGATGTTGTTCGACGGTTAGTAAATATATATAGTTCATTTATAAACTAAACCCGAATTTTGGTAAACAGCACGAGGCAGCTAAACTGCGGGCTTGCCAACGTTAGCACCGACTTCTTTAATTTTATATTAGCAATGAATTATTCTTTCATTCTGTAATATTCATTTAAATACATAAACAGAAATACAACTTTGTATTTCACTAACTATTAACGTCTTAAAATGCTCTAAACACGTGTGCAAAAGTGTTATTCGGTTCAGTTTGTTTCATGTTTTTGTTGTAATTAATTATAGTACAACAAAACATGTTATTTCATGATGTGTACATGTTCTTTATATTCGATATCGAAAGTGGACATCGTTTCAAAATGATATATCAAATCACTTAAATATTTTTTTTTTTAAAGACGCACTGCATCCCTTACTAAAACATTTGATTTTACTACACCTATATATCTTAATCGTTTGACTGACAGTTGATAGGGCTTATATCAATCCCAAAGTCAACAAGGAAACGTATGACCTGTAACACATTTCATTAATATTATTTGCATGCCAAAAATACTTTGATGCTGGATGCAATTTGTTAATCTATAGCACTATTTAATATAAATAAGGTACTTAAAGTTAAACTCAAATGATTGAATCTTTTGTCCATAAACTGGCAAATGCGAGAGACAAAAAGGAACAGGCCAAATAACCACACTCACTCAGAGCATACAGACGGACGGCCAAAGTATCTGATAAGGTTAAAACATTCCACACTGGTAATGTGCAATTGAGGTTGCAGTAAACTCGATCGTTATAATAAAGTGATGTATTTTATCTGACATGAAAATTGCTGTACTGGATGACGATTTTCTTCATTTATCATGTAAAACTTAATGCCAATTAATATGTCAAAAAAAAAGTCATTTGAATTCGGTTGCTTCATCGCTGCTCTTCACCGTAAACAAAATTCATTATAATACAATGTTTACAGATATATATCAGAAATGATGTAACCAAAATGTAATTTTATAATATTCCGACGGACGAAATACGATATAAATTGCAATTTGTTTATGTCAAAGAAGCAGCAGCTTACGTGTAAGCTATATATATTTATGGTTTAAGTTACATTATTATGTCATACGAGCAATTACAAAGTGTAAGTTACCCGAATTGCAAACACAAATACACGATCTCATAGTTTTCATTACTCAGCGATTCTTTTTCCTATCATTAAACGTTTATATTCACTACGGACACAAAGTTTGGTCATAACGCAAGATTTAGAGCCGTTGTTAACAACGTACACCATATACATTATCAGTTTATGTAGCAATTACAGGCCATAATTCATTGTAACAGCGCTCACGTCGAGCAGATGCTTGCGTTGAGGAGGTCAACAAAACCATAATATCATTATTAACCCCCTGAATAACATCAGCTGCATCGCCAGTAAATCAAAACATACACTACATCAAAGGAATGCAAATAGCGTTCCTGTAAAGTGCAAAGTTTTCTTGACGATAAAACAATTTTTGTGATGTGCGTTTGTGACATACTCATACATGTCTTCAAAATAAGTAAGCACATTGTGCTACTTGAACGATTTTTTGCCAAATAGTTCAACATGTAAAGCACATTGTCCTACTTATATAATTTCTCGCCTGTTGGTTAAACATGATTTTAAGATGGTTTTGCTATTTAGGTTGCATTTATTTTAATATATGACACAATCTTTGAATGGCCAGTCATCATTACAAATCACAAAATTTGAACAGCACGGGTTTGTTATTTTGTTCAACTTCCATAATTAAAAACGTGAATTCAACGTTTCATATATGTCTGATCTGCGTCGTAAATAATACATTAGGAAGGGATTACACAGTGTAAAACGCCGCGTAACATGTTTCTACATATCACCCCAACGCCACTAATTGGTCGGTCGTCTTGTTGAATTCAATTAGAGAATAAAGTATGGTTCTTATAATGCTTTCTGGCATCAATCAGTAACACAAAGGCGGTACGTTGATGTTTTCAAGCACGACATGTGAGAAATGGGAAAGAAGTGATCCGAATAAAATAGAGAATATGGCGGGAAACAGTAATGGTATGGGCAAACAAAACCGTAAATTAGGAATTGAAAACAAGTCATGTGGACTGTGTTTAATAGTACGTTATAGTTTTAATGAATCATATAGCAAAACACCAACACTATAGATTTATGTATACTTTTTTTCGTGTTCGACATGAATCTGACTGTACTTTAGTAGATAAAAATGTTTGAGATTTCCACAGGAATATTCCACTCTTATTTGATTTCAGTTATAACCCGTGCGGTTAAAATAGCATCTCGTTATATGTGTTGATCAAAATATAATCGGTGTTTGTGAGCAGTGCACAAAATGCCGCGTTTGACATACAATATTTGACGCAGTTTTGTATCTTAAAAATAATCATTTCATGGCAGACAAAATAAATATACGTGTTTAAACAAATTTAAATAACTCATTTTGAAATACAGCATGTGAGGCATGACAGTATTAGTTTCCAAGTTGTGTATTACCTGCCAATTTCGACATTAAACATAAAATGATTACTAAAGCCGTTGTCACCGCCATGGAACGGTCAAAGTAAAGCCTTACTTTAAATCTGCATCCAATATTTTCTTAATATTATTAATCGTACACACACGTGCAGCAGGTTTCTAAAGCACTTTCAGCAAATGATTATAAAATAAACAATACAATTGTTAATTACATGTATAATATTTCACCAAACAAATTGGTTTTTAATAAGAATAATCAGTTTTCAATTGCTGAAATTAAAAAGCTTACCAAAATCGTGGAAAATATGTTGTTTTTCTCATTTGTTAAAAACGGTATTTGGTCGGCCATCTTGGTGGCCATCTTGGATTTAGACCCCTTGGGCACAACAATTTTTGTGGGAACAAACATGCTCTTTTACCCAAGACAATAAAAAAAATCATCAGGATATAAAAAAAATCATTTCAAACATGCACCGTGGGCCTCCGTTCCTACTAGACTAAATATGTCAGTGATGTTTGTTTATCCAAACGACAGCATGAAGAAACTCACATAAGATATAATACAAGTACTATCCATTAAAACATGATCACATCAATCAACATACACAATAAATGCATATAATTAAGATTTTATCAACATGATTGCCTAGTGGATACAACTTAACTAGATCCGTCTTTGTGTTTGCAATACTGATTGACTGTGTTAAAATAATAAATTATTCAACACTATTTAATTGCTGGCAACAACTGTGTTGTCTTTTTTTAGATGGTTTCTTTCATAAAGTCATACACTGTACGATTGTTCACGAAAATAATCCTTAACTGTCTGGCGTTCTTAGATTCCCTTCTTCCCTTAATAGCAATCGGCTATTTACATAAATATAATAAGAAACATTCAATCGGCGTAAATATTGGAAATGACGCTGACAGCTTCAATCACGATGTTATAGATATAACAAATAAAGGTTTGTTATTTTTAGGCTTAACTTAGATTGACTTGGTAGCGTGTCCATCAGTCTGACAAGCCTCCAATACCTCTTTAATATGCCTCATTGTCTTGAGTGATATTGCAATATTTGCGATTATTTTATCGGGGTGTTCAATATGAATGTAGTAAAAATGTGCTGTGCATTATATAAGTTTCGTTACTAGATTAACACATACATGTTTGAACATGTGTCAATCTTTGATAACGAAAATGTAACTTTCTACCTTATACTATTCGAAACATGTTTCTACCTTATGGCCCTATTCCACTACGAAAACAAGCCCACGATTCGCTACGATTTATCACATGTATGTCATACTGTCACGAATCAGAGCTACGAATTAGCTACGATTCAATCGGCTACGAATGACTCCGAAATTGTCAAAATTCGTAGGCTGCTACGATTTCAGAACGGAGCACAACGATGTGAGTACGGATTTTGACGAATCTACCATCAAAATTTTGGGAAACGAACAAGGTAAGGTACGGACTGCTACTGATCGACGCGATTTAGTACGGATCGCCACGAATCGGTACGATCAAACTACGAATCCGCTACGGTCTGGTACGATTAAGTACGATGCTACGCGAATCAGTACGATCTAACTACGGATCCGCTACGGTCTAGTTCGGGTAAGTACAAATTAGAACGGTCCGCTACGAAGTAGTGAGAATTGCGACGGACTCGTACGGACAGGTAGGAACGAACTACGATTGAACATTGCGCCCATAGCCTCTTGCATTGTCATACACAGAATGCCTCCCAAAAATAGAACATGCAAGCGGCAGCAACAGCGCGTAACAGAAATAATGGAATCAGCCGTGTCTGGGGAAGAGTCTACCTCCTCCATCCAAAACCAAGAGCCGGGAGGAACCAACAAAACTCAAAAGAATAGCAAACGTCAACATCAGCAGCCATTGCATTTAACAAATGAGCAACACGACGACATTCCGACTTGGTTCCAGGTAATGTTCATTGTTGGTACAGTTTATTTGGTCCTCTTAATGAAAAGTTTTGTCTTGCATTTATATTTGAACATGTTCAAAATTTGTCAAGAGTCGCTACGGACATCCAAAAACTACTACGACTGATCACGGATCAAGAACGGAGAGCCACGGTCCAGTAAGGAGAGCTACGAACTGTGCCGAAAAGTATTCGTAGCTCGTTCGTAGCTCTGATTCGTGACAGTGTGACCGAGGCATTATTGCATCGGGAAGACTCGTGACAGTCTACGATTCAGATACGACACTGGTACGATTGAGTTACGACAAATAATGGGGTTCGGTTGAAGTCTTGCGAATAGGGTCGCGACTTCACTACGATGTGTAAGAATCTACTGCGACTGTACTACGAACGATGCAGATCGGTCAATACTAAGCTACGACCTCACCGAACGCACCCATGAATTAGGCGCCAATATCTATTGATATTGATCATTCTTTACAATGTGAACTACATTCTTCTGTGTACATGTACATGTGTAAGAAGGCCCCCGTTCCTTTTTTTGGTCCCAAATCAAAAATGGAAGTTCGACGAAGAGCAGCCGTTGTATTTGCACTTGAGCTTGAACAGCAACACCAAGTGTTGATGGCAAGAGGAACAATAAGAAGGAGGAGAAGGTGAGCGGCACCTAGTTGGTGGGTTAGACCATGGCTTACACCGACGAGAGAGCTAGGATATGGACAGTATGACCAGCTAATGCAAGAGCTTAGGGTGGAAGACGAGAATGCGTTTGGAAATTTTGTCAGAATTCCACTGAATATGCAACATCGAGTTCCTCATCTTGATCTTCAAAATCCATAAGAGGCGGGTTGCTCCTTTCGGAGGACTTTCTGTGCATTCTTCTTCGATTGTATTCTTACTTATCTAACCCCCCCCCCCC
>VMBQ01004355.1:15194-68479 GCA_007657795.1 Dreissena rostriformis | reverse complement strand
TATATATATAACATACTATTATACAAAGCAAAGAAGGATCAGTGTTTGTATGCATAATACACATATTCGATATAATCCAAATCACATAAACACACATCTCTAATCCCAAAAATATTCCTTGATCGTACGAAGGAGCAGACCATCTTTATTCATGTGTGTGTGTGTTGTGTAATTTGGTGTAATGTCTATAAACTGTCTTTTGTGTCATACTGTTTGGCAATGTTCTCCTTGTCATATATTAAACACCAAATATAAGTGTAAGGTTTGCGTCTTGCTGATGCAGCTGAAATGTATTGTGTATATGTTCGGTAATCCATTATGTGTTGTCAGAAATATTATAAAGTTCGGTCTGTCTCGGAAATGACTGAGTGATCTTTGTACATTATTGCATACGTAAAAGTAATTATCCGTTCAGTATCCAGTTCAATTTAATTTTTGATTACGTATTAGAAACATCATTACGGTAATATAATATATTATTACAGCAACACGCTGTCTAGCATATTACTACTCAATACTCCTAACGTCACTAATGGGTCGTTTCTTTGCAGTCAATTAGGGGAAAAACTGCGGTTCTAAATATGTTGTCTGGCATCAATCAGGCGAACACGAAGACGTTAATTTGATGTTGCCGAGTACTACATGTTGGAAACGTAAGGAACTGATTGGAAGAGAATGGATACTATTTATGTAGTGAGAAAACAGCAATCCTAGTGGGGAAAAAACAATTACGGAAATAGTTATTGAACACGACTTCTAGATTTACTGAGTAAACTAGCATCTTGTTGTTTTAATTAGACATCATATTATGAAACACCTCTCTATAAATATATATTTGTGTTCATGTTCGAAAGGAAACAAACTATTTTTGGCATTCACACATTTTAAAACCTATCTTCAATTTTCCTTTGTTATATTCTTCCATTATGTGTTTTAAATTATTCTATGTGCGATTAAAATATCATTTTGCTATTTGTTGATGATTACAATACTTTTTCAATCGGTATTGTGAATACAGCACTAAGGGTGTCGATTGACAGCACTTGGAAATCTCCAATAAACAATAATTATGAATCCTTTCGAAATTGTCGATACCTCTACAAAGCGGATTAATATACAATCAATTTAGTCCAATCAAGAACATTTCTTCGAGACTTACAATCAAACAGACTGGACAAGGAAATACAAATGAAACTAACTCAGGCAAAAGATAAACTTTTTTATGGAGGAAATAATCAAAGAACGCAACCTTTTATGTACCCCAAAAATGAGCTACATTTCCTCTTGACAGAACGGATGTTTTGCGCCCAATTTATATCGTAAAAGTATTCGAGATCCCTACAACTCAATACTCCTAACGTCGTCACTAATGGGTCGTTTCTTTGCAGTCAATTAGAGAGAAAAAGCTTCGAATCTAAATATGTTGTCTGACATCAATCAGTCGAACACGAGGACGTTGATTTGATGTTAGCGAGTACTTCATGTGGGAAAGGGAAGATGAACTGAATAGAATGGATAATATTCATGTAGTGAATAAACTGCAATCCTAGTGGGGAAAAACAATTACGGAAATAATTATGGAACACGACTTCTAGATTGTCTGTGTTAAAAAGGAGGTTGTAGTTTCAATTAAACATATAATTAAACTTCACCTCTATAAATATGTAATTGTTTCAGGTTCGTAGGGAAACAAACTGTAATTTGGTATACACATATTTTTAAAACCTATCTTCAATTTCAATTGTAATATTTTTTCAATATTATTATTATAACAACATTGTGTGTTTTAAATTTGATCATGTGCGATTAAAATATCATATTGCTATTTTGTTTTTTATTAAAGTAATTTTTAAATCGGTGTTGTGAATACAGCACTAAGGGTCTTGATTGACAGCACTTAATAATCTCCAATAAACAATAATTATGAATCGTTTTGAAATTGACGATACCTCTGCCAAGTGGATTAATATACAATCAATTTAATCCAATCAGGAACATTTCTGCGAGACTTACAATCTAATAGACTGGACGAGGAAATACAAATGAAACTAACTCAGGCAAAAAATGAACTATTTTATGGAGGTACACTCAAAGAACGCAACCTTTTATATTGGCCAAAATGAGCTAAATTTCCTCATGACGAAACGGATGTTTTGCGCCCAATTTATGTCGTAAAAGTATTCGAGATCCCGACTACTCAATATTCCTAACGTCACTAATGGCACTTCTTTGCAGGCACTTAGAAAAAAATCTTCGGTTCTCAATATGTTGTCTGGCATAAATCAGTCGAACACGAGGACGTTAATTTGATGGTAGCGAGTACAACATGTGGGAAACGGAAGAGGAACTGATTGGAATAGAATGGATAATATTCATGTAGTGAGAAAACTGCAATCCTAGTGGGGGAACAATTACGAAAATAGTTATGGAACACGACTTCTAGATTGTCTGTGTTAACTAGCATGTTGTAGTTTCAATTAAAAATATAATAAAACGTCCCCTCTATAAATTTGTAATTGTTTCGGGTTCGAAAGGAAACAAATCCCCGATAACCAATAATTATGAATCGTTTTGAAATTGTCGATATCTCTATAAAGTGAAATAATATACAATCAACTTAATCCAATCAAGGACATTTCTCCGAGACAAACAATCAAATAGACTGGACAAGCAAATACGAATGAAACTAAAATTTTCATTTAACCTTTTTTCGCGAAAAATCATTTAAAACTATGATACCCACGTTCGTGCACAGTACCTACAACGATGATGTACTAGTATACATATGTTTTACTCAAAATAACTTATAACATGGTCAATGGTATTGGCGTTGAAGAACTTATATTCTGAAATGCATATAAAAAAGACGTATGAAAACATAAACTTCGCTAGTGTTAAATAACTATGCACATGCTCTAGATTGTATAGACAAATTTAATGCCACTAGTATCATTGTGTAATTGCTTATAAGAAGAGACATGGTGTCCGTTAACTGCGCTGGTTTGACCGTCAAATTTACATACCACGTTTTTTCATTATCTAGAATGAATGAATGGTGGCGACATCAGAATACATTTCAGGCATTGTGAGACAGTAGTTGCCTACACCAGAATTGGTGTCTGAAATGGAACATAATTGGTTGATTTTCAGACTCACCTTTTGAGTGACTTATTTGCCATTTATATTGTTCCCGATCTTTTGATATATTTCGCCTTAAAGGGCTTTTTCAAAGTGTGTTGTTTTTTGTTTTATTTGAATACATCATTGCTTTTATGTTTCTCAACGAAACAATTGTATATTGACGTCACAAAGCTTTTTACGTCAATATACAATTGGGCTTTTTTAGATCAATATCCTATTGTTTTGTTGAGAAACATAAAGAAAATGTAGTCAATTTGTTAAAACAAGGGCGAAATATATCAGGAAAGATTGGAAAATTTAGTGTCAATATACTTGTATCCCTACTGGATACGAAACTGATCTTTTAATAAGTAACGATTTAACTTCTGCTGCGTTTGACATGATAATGGAAAAACATAACAGAGCGTATGCAGTAAACAGTGATATTTAATTACATAAAAAAAAGCGGATAACACGAGAAAAACTAAACCTTTAAAAGTTTGTTTTCATACACTGTATACTTTGTTCAATTCTGTTCATATTCATAACTGTATTTGACATTTGATGTTTTTCTCTTATTAATTAGCCATTGAATGCCTAACAATTTGCTTATTGCATAGAATATTATTGGTAGATTCTTCATAAAACAGTAGTAAATTGAAAAAAGGCAAATATCTTTACTTCGCCTTCTTATTAATTGTAATTAAAAAAATATCAGTGATTTCAATTTGATTTGTACATACGAACAACATTTAAACCAGCATAATATAAACGCGTTTAAATCATCCTTTTTTTACCATTACCGTTCAAATCTGGTCGCCTAGCTGTAATTTACGGTTAATGCTGTGTTGTAGTAAACGTTCTGTACTGAATGGTCACTTGCCATAAATAAAATCTAGCAGTAAAAGATGATCAGATTATAAAAGAATGAATAGCATGATACTGTTTCTGGAATTGTATAATACCTTTATCTTATAGATTTATTGTTAATTACAACTGTACTTGTTCGAGTTCGCACACCTTGTTTTTGAGGCTGTTGGTGGCTAGTGCGGATGCTCAAAAAGAGGGATTTTCTAAGTATGTTCTTTCAATTATCGAGAAATACTTTTGTGAAGTTAAGTTTACTCGTTTATTTTTTTGCAACAATTCATGATAATTCTTGTAAACTTAAAAAAATATTCAAAACTGTTAAAAGCATCGTGTTAACACGAACCATGTTAGTACATTTTTGTTTAAGACACAAAAATCTACGGAAAATAAGAGCAAATTATGACATGTAAAATATACGAACAAACATAGTGATGAAAGAAACATTATTTAAGAAAATCGGTCTTACAACTTAGTCTTACCATAAATTCCTAATGGAATTGTCATGTCTGACTTTAAAGTGTATTTGAGGTTTAAAATATTATTTACTAAAAGTGTGTAGGCGTGCAAACATACGAAAACATTTCATACATATTGTCCGAGAGTACTTTCCGTTAAAGATTTTCTGAAACGATGTGAAATTATCTGACATCCATGTTTTAATCATAATTAACAAGCATATAAAATAAAACATTGTCCAGTGTAAAATTATCCAGTGTTCGCGAAATACTTCGGGCACGTTTGATATTTCCAAAAGATATTCAAAATATCCGCCTATTTTATGAATCTACGGAGGACAAATTTTTCCATTATTATGTGTAGCTTTCAAAAGCGTGTAATCTTCGTTGTTGATCAGTATTATGCTTATAATCAGGAAGTGTATTATGCCGAGGCAGCCAACTCAATTCCCAAGAGTGCTTTACATAAAATCAGACGATTTGCGGTTCGATTTTTCAGCCCGGTAATAAAGCTTGTGTTGTGATTTGACACGAAATTATTCTATAATTTTCCATATTCATTCCCCTTTCTCTCGACCAAGAATTATTTATTAAATAAAGACGCAATACATTGATGAAATTTAGAATGTTTATCTGAACAATATATAGGCAAACTTTGTATATGGGTCACGTTGGATCAAAAATCGGTCGCCATGTCAAATCTTAAAAACAACATTTTAATTGTCAACCTTTAAGGTCAGCCCTCTTTTTTGTCTTGATCAGATTGTTTATCTTTAAAAAAAATGTGTTTTGGTCGTTTATAACTGTGTAACATGAAGTAAAACAGTAGATAACAAGGTCAAATATTCGAAAAGTGTTGAATCTGGATCTCAGGTGAGGGCTTAAGGACAGTCATTGACTTATTGTAATGAACCTTAGTCAGATTTTTTGTTATAAGGATATCTCATCTAAGTTGGAAAATGGAGCAGCTATGTTTAAAACATGGAGGTCATATTATGGGTTACTTTACTTCTTGTGCAGTGCTTGCTTTTGGATCTTTTTGAAGCCAGTAAAATGAAAACGTCCTTCCCCATGGACGAATTACTCTCAGCAGCCTACAACAGACCTAACTGGAGGAGGACTTCTATATCGCCGTGCCTCATTTCCCCCCCCCTCCCAACGAGCAGACCGGTCAAGGTAATTATGATTATGATGAAACAGAAAACGTTTCCAGCGATATGCCACTTGGTAACATGAAATAGGAATAAGGATTTGTCTACCTTGTATTGGATATACGGTTTTGGCAGTCTGTTTTCGGGTCAAGTCAGTGTTTTTTGGTTTTCAATATTTTCTCTCGAAGCATCAAGTTTTACACAAGTACCGAAATACAGAGATCATATATATTTTCAGATAATGTGTAAATGATAGAGTAGGGAGTAAGAAAAAAGTAAGGTCTAGTTCTGTTTATCGTGTTACTACAAACGGAAATATGCACTGATGTTCAAGTGATATTTCGAATTACATTCATTTCGACCGATGACAAATTTCGCTGAATTAGTTGTGTGTCTAAATGGAAACTGAACGCATTAATTCGCTTTCTCGCGGTATTTAACTTTCAATGAGACATATCAGTGGGGGTTTAATTGCATATTCTGGCCATGCATAATGCTTTAATTACTCGGTACAAATGGCTTAAGAAACGCAATTTAAAGCTATTCAACCTTTAATATTTCTCCAGAAATAAATGTAATATCATGTCCAATTATCCAAATCATGCTGCAAGAGTAGTCTTGAACGCTTCTTTTGAAGAACCTATCACTGATCTTCTAAAACAGTTACGCTGGCTTCCAATAAAAGCTAGGGTGATGTTTAAAGTCTTAGTTGTTGTCTTTCGTGTAATCAACCGTAAAGCTCCAGTGTACCTTAAGAAAATGTTTGTACTTGCTCGAGGACAGTACAAATTAAGGTCAAACAATTAAACTAAATTCTACATCCTTATAAGACGAACAAAATTGGCTGAGATATCTCTAGCTGTCGCCGGTCCAAAATGGTGGAACAATCTACCTGAGTGTCGTAAGGATTGTCAGTCTTAAGCCATTTTTAGATCAAGGCTGAAAACACATATGTACGGACAATTTTACAAACAGTGGGTTTACTTGTAGGATTAAATATGAAGTCTACATGTTTATTAACTTAAATAGTAAACTCTGATTATTTTTAAGTTCTTAAACAGAAATGTATATTGTTTACAATTTTTCGTTTTAATGTCTTATATTCAATTGTGATGTACAATAGATTATGTTAATGATTGTTGCGCTATATATTTAAATATATATGGTGTTAATAACAGTATATGTGAGGCTATGGTTCTCTTATTTCGTAGCACAATCTGTATCATGTTACATGTGTACGGCTTCTTGGAAGAGAAGAATATGAGTGTGCTTTTTTTCAGTTAATACGCACCAGACCAATATTGCGAGTGTTTAACACGTATAGGATATTCAACACGTATTCTTCATATAATTCAACATTGGAAGGATAGTTCGTTTTAAAATGCTTTTAAACACACAACATAATAAATATTAATTTTCGAGGCATGTAAGGGTACTAGTGGGTACCCTTGAACAAGAATATGCCGCCAGTCTATATATTTCTGGATCAGACCAAGCTTGCTCGTTCATGGATTGTACGTATAAACAATGGAGTGTGATTTTGTCGGACAATAGCGTTTGTTTTTGTTCTTCGTTCTCACTCAAGACGCATTATAAAATCACCCTTTTCCGAAATGTTAAACGAATTTATCACGTTGCAAATGTTGGTATGTGAAAGCACTGTATCTATGTATACAAAGATTTACAAACGAAATTGCTTAATTGTTTACACAAACGATATAGTTTGAGCGGTAAACATATTAATATTTTGAATTATTGAATACATTGTTTTTTTGGCAATTTTCAATGCATATTTCATGTAACTTTTTTGAGCGCCTATGCAATATTGTGGCGTAGATGTCAACATAAATATGGTTGCTCGGGACATATTTGAGCTTAATTTACTATTTAGGCCGTTTTTAGCTCTAGGCATATCATAACATGCCATATCAATAAAAACGATTTAGTATCACACACATTTTCAGTTACGTAGTAATGCATACCAATGAATGAACCATACATTTCATTAATAACAGCTTAAAATGTTGCAATATTTTACTACACTCCAGAGGTATACTTTATGGAGAAGGGGGACGAACACAGCCCAATTATAACTCTTCGGTTTGTGAGTTGTCGTCCTTGCAATTAAATATATTCAAATGTATAAAAAAAAAAAATATTACTGTGAATATTTAAAATGTATTTGGAAGTCGTAAAATTCATAACAAGTGTGCTGTTCATAATTATATATGTATTGCTTTATAGAATATTAGGTAGGTAGATATAGGTTGCCATGAAGGTGAAAGTTATTAAAGCACTAATGAATATAGTATTTAAATAAATAATCAACATTATAAATTAAGTCACAGACAAAACGGAGTCTCTTACCGGGTTAATGTTGTCGGAATAAGAACATGATCTACGTATGCATCTTAAACAAATATGCATACTCACCATATGGCTTAAATCAACGTAAATGTTTCTTTGAAGTATACTAAAAAAGAAACAAAATGCATATTCCCATATTGCCCCCTTACAACATAATGAGTTTCATCAACCTAGCCTAAGTTTTTTTTATTACTTGTCGCAGGACCCAGATTTTTCGGACGGACGCACGTACAGACAGAAGAACGGATGGACCCGGGGTTTACCTTTATTCTCCTCCGATGAAACAGTTTTTGAAAATCCGTAAAAATTGAAAGAATCGCGTTCCTTATGTTCATATTTATAAAAAGAAACATAAAATAATGTTGGCGTTTGTTCTTAACTTCTATAGGTTCGAAATGTTATTTAAATGGTTACAACCCACTGATAGTGGTACTTTTTTATATTAAATATATATTGGAATAATAGAAGCTACCGAATGAGTAATCCGCCATGTGATCAAAACGGTATAATCATAAATGAATTTTAACCTTGCTCTGTGAAAAGGGGTTTTAATGCATGTGCGTTAAGTGTAGTCCCAGATAAGCCTGTGCAGTTCGCACAGGCTAATCAGGGCAGACACTTTCCGCATAAACTGGATTTTTGCTAAGAAGAAACTTTCTTTAAACGAAAAATACCATAAAAGCGGAAAGTGTCGTCCCTGATTAGCCTGTGCAATAAACCCCCTTTTTATAGAGCGAGACTCATTTGTATTTTGAAATGCATACTTTATGATTAAATGAACCGTTTGCCTTGTAATTGTAGGCAATACCTTATCAAGGTCGCCATTGTGTTTGAGTGGTTAACGAATAATGTATTTTGAAGAATTAATTAACTTCCCGCCACTAATATATAAAATATTAGTTTCGATGAAGTTAATTAAAAAAATAATGATATCAAATAAAGGTTCTTATTATAATATATCATAACATAATTCGAAACACATGATAGTACCCAATATGGTTCACGTTTGAATACACATCACTTATCGCAATAAAACGTATACACATTGGGACGAATGATGAAAAATGGTCGAACATGGTCCACATAGCAAAGTGGACGACTGTCGTCCAGAGAAATATACAAATATACAACTGTGAAGTAACGTTAAAGACCACTTTTGAGTTTCATAGATTTCGTTCGTTTTTAGGACTAGATTTGTCAATTGGCCTACCGTGTCGCCTATATGACATACCATACCAACGCGGTTTGCACCTGGCCGTACAGTCCTTTCTATTTCATGAATATAATCAGAATAAAGCAAACATTTGCTATCAGTTATATTGGATAATATTGTTGTCATTTATTGCACACCGTGAGGAAAATATAACGGAAATGTTGGTATTAATTAATATTTAAGAATATTTCCGTCTACAACGAGTTATTTAACTTGCAGGCGATTCGATAAATGATGTTGATTGTGTATTAGTCGTTACATGATAAACTTCATAAACTTTGATCATTTGATATTTGATGCAAGATATTTTCTATCAATTTATCTAAGAAATTATGTTGAATTCAGAGCATATACTAGTATACTAAAGATAGTATTTCATTAATCAACATAGGCTTCTCTTTCTTGCAGATGTTAAAAGAATGAACGTTTTCAAGATGCATTTTCGTTGGATATGTGTACTGGTTTTGTTTACAGGTACGTATTGATATATGTAATTTACGAATATTATATGAGGTTTAAATAGATAGTATTTATACTATTTATTTGCATTTCGCAGGCTTTATTTTAACTCTTATGTCTAAAGAACGGATTTAAAACGTTTTCGTTTTCGATTATACTAAATATACGAAACATTTGTGTTCTTAGAAGCACCTCACACATATATATTTATATATGACGGTATTTTATAAATTTCGGAAATGTCGAACACGACACTTTCACACAAAGTCGCCTGATGAAAATAAAACTTCTGACAGATTATACTGTGAATTATATCGAGGATGGGCGTCTTTTCTTGAACATTGTCAACATTTCGGCAATTTTCCAACTATTTTTGACGGATTGTTTTAATTCTTTAAATTTCAGTGGTAGAACATCATTTTATAAAATTTGATATTACGTAAAAATTACTGTTTTTTATTCTAAATACTCCTGGAATAACTAGACTCTGTCTTGAAGCGGTCATGGGCGGGTAAGATTTCGAACCCATCCGGTGAATTGTGTGATTGAAATATTATAAAATTACATACAATAAGCATATGAGTATTGCAATGTAGAACAATTAAAATAATATAAAATGTTTTTAATATACGCCAAACAACATTCGCGGTTAAGAATTTCTCCAGTATATAAATGACAAACAGAGAGTGTAAAGTGTCGATGTATAGAATATATTGTCGTGTTCAATATAATAAATTAATAAATGATATATACTGGGCAACGTTAAACCGCGAATTTAGTGTTGCGTTCATTTTGCAATATATATTTCAAAACAAACCAAATGATTTTATGTTGTTTAGTTATTATATAAAATACTCTTTTTTTCTGTTTTGATTACTTACTATCAACTTTTTTATTTGTCAAATTAGTGAAACAAAAAAAATGTTTATGTCTTTATTTATGGTCTTTCAAACATGGTGGACTTTCATAGAGCCTACTATATATAGTACAATTAAACAACATCTGTTCTAGAGCATCTATTGTTTCCATGTAAATAATTGTTTCCATGTAAATATGCGCTGATTAAAAATATTTTTGTTTAAGGATGTGCCGAATGCCAGGTTCCGCCCAACCTCTCCTGCTACTCTCCGGTAAGTTAGGCTTTACACTTTGTTACGTTCAGGTCACGTGACCGATATTAATATGGTATTTATATGTTTAAAGTAATAATGTATTTATATTTATATGGTAATAAGGTATTTATATGTTTATAGTAGTAAGGTATTAAGATGTTTATAGTAATAAGGTATTTATATGTTTATAGGAATAAGGTATTTATATGTTTAAAGTAATAAGGTATGTATATGTTAATAGTAATAAGGTATTTATATATTTATAGTAATAAGGTATTTATATGTTTTCAGTAAAGCATTATTACACGTTTATAATACGTTAAAATAGTATGTTTTGTGATTGTTATACAAACAAAGCACTTTCTTTACCACCAACTATCAAAATCGGACACACTCCCGACAACACAATAAAGTTTTCACTAAGCATTTTTTACACCGTGAACCTTATAAACAAACAGGGTTTTGCGGCATATGTAACTTTGCACACAAACAAACTAGCTACCGGGTGAGAAATTACCTTATATTCCGATTACTCCCGACAGTACATTAACCGGTGCTCTGAAGATGTTTACGGTAAACTTCATATGCAGCATGCCCATATTGGGAGGAAATGCGCATGGTTGTCATTTCGTTCCGGTCCAATCATTTTTCCGTGAGGTTTTGTCGTTGATTATAAATGTGTCATTTTCTAATGGAATTTACGTTTCTGCACAAGAACTCCAAGACAAATGATCAAAATTTGATTAAACTTCATATGCGGCTTCCCCATAGGGTGCGCATGTGTGTCGATACCTGGTCGTTCCGATCCAATAAGTTTTCGGGAAGTTAATGTCCTTTGATGATATTTTATGGAAATTGCGTTTTCACGCGAGATCTCAAGCGCGTATGATCTGATATTTGTATATTGCAAATGTATTCGCTTTGAACAAGAAGTGTCGTGTTTGTGCAGGTTATTTTATTTTTTCATATATTGTTACAATTAAATGCTAACTGATGTCGCGACACATTGCATAGTTCAATATAGAAAAATGTTTGTTTAGGATTAATGTATCATAGAAACTGTCAATCGTATTTATATGTTTAAATTATTAACTGTACATAGACTCAAAAGAAACTCGGATAAATTACATCCGCTATAAACCAGATCCCCTCTATACCTCACTTGTATCATGCTCCTAAGGGTGTTCGGTTTCAGAGTTTACACCGCGTATTCATATTGTAAACTTGACCAGCGATGTTAACGTTTATACTAAACATATTGGGTAGATCCTAACTTAACATCACACGCGACATATACAAAAATACGGTGCTGTAAAAAAATGGTGTAATTAAATTTGACTTAAACAGTTAAAGGAATTTTCAAATACCAATATCATTGACTGTGAATAATTGTGGAGGTTATTTTTTAATATGGCATTTCAACGACCATTTACATAGAACTTTGGATGCGCATAAAGATTTCTGATGTTTGCCCAAAATACGTGCAGATATGGGACTTTTTCATACGAGCATATCATACGGGCTGTATTAACCCGAATATTAGGTTTGGCAGATATTAATCTCATATTTCAGCTAGATAAAATATCCACATGTCCCATGCTTATGACAAAGAACTCAGTATATGTTGTAGTATGCAAGTATATCTTTTTGTCAACGATGTAGGTCAGAAAAGGGCCAAACCATTGACAAACCTCTTCACTTCCTCTAACATGCCATTCACTTATCATACGGTTGCATTTGAGCCATCGAAACAATGTCTAGTGGTTGGTTGTTTAATAAATCAAACTGGATTCCAGGCTATTCTACATGTATCCATGATACCGGTATTAAATATATAATGCACTCTTATTTATTAAGGCCACTTAGAACTTATATCTATCTTTTAAGCCCAGTAATCTTGTGACGATATCCTTGAGAGAATGATTCTATCAGGGCCACAGAAAGGGTAATATCAGTTTGATAAGCAAACAAGTAGAAGTTTGTTTTAACTATGATATACCAGCGAATATAAAAAAGGACAGATGTGCGAACCGAACCCCCTAAGAGGTTTTCAATTTAAAATGGCATGTGTTCGACATACACCACACTTGAAGAGAATTATTAGACAAAACGGAGTTTTTGTAAACTATGACACGATATTGCGCTGCTAAAAAGTTAATACGATAAAACGTAGGAGTTTGTTTTCGCTATGACATAACGATAAATGAAAACAAAGAAGACTTGTGCGAACCCCAATAGATGTTTTCAAATTATTATGCCATTTGTTTTACTAACACCGCAATTGATGAGCATTATTTTACAAAATGGAGTTTGAATTGTAAAATATGACACGTTATTGCGCTGCTAAAATGTTTATACTTATTTTTATTAAATTATAAATTAATGTCAACTGAGAAATATTGTCTAATGACAAACGTGAACGCATATGTTTCGATAACAACATGAAAGTAAAAGCAACTTAAATTAAGTTAAGATATTACGTTAAAACGTTATCGTAACTCCCATTAAATTGTATAATTTTGAACAATAACTATTCTATGATAGCATGTACATTTTATTATTTAAATTAACCATGGTTAAACAAAAGACAAAAGGCAATACAAAATCGTTCACCCATTCGTAACTGATCATGATATTGGAATACAATCCAAACTGACGTATACATTGATATCATGAATTATATGAAATCTTCAACAGCACTGTGCAAATCATATAATGCTAGACGGTTTAATAGACAACCGTGAATCTTCATGGGCGATTTTGATTCAACAGTATGTCACTGAGCCAATCAAACGCGTGATTGTGTATTTATAAGTGATTTTACAATTATATTAAAATTCCCCATTAATTGTGAACAATTGTGGGCGATATTTGTGTAATGACATTTCCCTGGACCATTCATAAAACTCTTTGGTGCACATATAAATTTCGGATTGTTGCGCAAAATCCGCGCAGATATTTGACCGGGGTCGCGCATATTAAACGAGCTCTGTTAACCTATGACAAAGAACCCCATAAATGTTGCGATTACAAGTATATCTTTTTGTGATGGATGTAGGTCAGAAAACGGTCAAACCATTGACAAACCTCTTCACTCCCTCTAACATGCCATTCACTTATCATACGGTTGCATAAGAGCCATCGAAACACTGTCTAGTGGTTAGTTGTTTAATAAATCAAGCTGGATTCCAGACGATTCTACAGCTATCCATGATACCGGTATCAATTATATAATGCAAGCTCATTCAACAATACCACTTAGCACTTATACCTCTATATTAAGCACAGTTATCTAAAAACGATATACTTGAGAGATTGGGCATAGAAAGCGTGTTATCGGTCTGGTACGATACACAGTAGGAGTTTGTTTTCGCTATGACCTACCGACAAATAAAAACAAAGAAGACGTGTGCGAACCCCCATAGAGGTTTCCAATTTAAAATGGCATTTGTTTGACTTACACCACACTTGAAGAGAATTATTATACAAGATGCAGGTTTTGTAAAACATGACACGATATTGCGCTGCTAAAAGTTTACATTTACTTTATGACTAAAATACAACTGACTAAATATTGTCAAAACACTAGCATTTACGTTTATATAACAATAATAATATAAAAGAAAAAACAACTCAAATTAAATAAAGATATTAGATTCTACTTTAAACATTAGCGCTTATCCCTTTATATTTTATGAGCGTATACACATTTATTATTTAAATTCACAATGGTTACACAAAACGCAAAATCCAAAAACAAAACTGATCATAATATTGTTATCCAACATAACGTATACATTGACATCATAATTTATATGACTTTTTCAACAAAGTGCATATCATGTAATGTTAGACGGTTTGATAGACAACCTTGCATCATCATGTATGCTTTTTATTAAACACAGTCAATAAATAATGTGTATTTAGAAGTCGTTTTACAATTATATTAAAATGTCCTCATAAATGTTTTATATTATCTTTGCAACTTCATGTTTCAATGGCACCATCTTGTGAATTTTAAGCTGATCATTATTGAACGATCATATTGTTTGGAAGACACCATTTGTAGTAAATCGTATACTGAATTAAGACACAAATTCGGAGAATATTGAAATTCTTATTTCAACCTTTGACTTTAAAAATCAACGGAAATTATTTCAATGATAATATAAATTCCTTTCCATGGGGTGTTTGTTTTTGCACTTTATTGAGGGAAAATTAATATGCACCATCAACAAATGCAAAAACAATCAGTAAAAATATATTCGGACTCGTTGTGTTTCTGCCAGTGGTCTTTCATAAAGAAGAAGACAGACGTATCACAATGGCTGCGTGTAGTAATATATGGTTCTGCACGACGAAGAACTATTCTTTCAGAGACCATTTATTTCGTCCTGCACCGATAAATACGCTGCTTTCCCTGGTCATCTCAACTGTGAATATGTTCCAATGGCGGGAAAACCTATACACACCAACGATACAGGCATGTATTTTGTTATGAAAACTACATTATCAGCATCGTTGATCAACGCTGAAGTTGAAATCATTTATATTAAAAAATATATTCGATACCTTTGCTTATTATGTGTAGTGAGTGTTTCCAGGTTTATAATCGCGTGTATTGATAACACATTAGAATTAAATTACTTTCGCTAGATTGGTATTTGTTGTTTGTTTTGAACAATGCACGTTATTGAATGACATCGTTCACTTGCATAATGCCATTTATCTTATGTTAACACAAAATAATGTTGCTTACTATTCACTTATTCACGTTCTATCTTAAAACACGCAAACACTATAGTATAAGATAAAACAAGTTGTGTCTTTATTATACAGAACAGGCACATATCGCTGATTTACACAACGAGATCCGCGCTCGTGTCAACCAAAGGGCCGCCGACATGACCAAGTTGGTAAGGATGCTTTGTATTACATTACGTAGATATTATATGAAAAAAATAAATATATGTGTCGTGTTCTGAGAAAACTGGGCAAAATGCTTGTGCGTAAATTGTCATCCCATATTAGCCTGTGCGGACTGCACAGGCTAATCTGGGATGACAATTTACGCACAAGCATTATGCCCAGTTTTCTCAGATCACGACACATATATCAACCTTCCGACCTACATACAAATGCAAAGCAATATGACCCACCTCCATTCTCCTCTTCATAATAACATATTCTTATTTAAACAGTAAGCGACAACGAACATCGAACAAACGATTGTAAACCATTGTCGCTATGCCTTTAATCCCTTCTTGATTTGGGGCTCTCACTCCAAAACAAAACGTATGAAATAGTGATGCAAAGATTCCAAAGTATTTTTTGCTGTAATGATCGGCTTATCGATTCTGTACAAACGAGTTTCTCGACATCCGAGGTTGTGCTATTGTTTTGTTAGTTTTGTACATTATCGAATTTAAATGACTGGATTTAAGATTTTTATTGAGGATATTTACGCAAGAACGTATACTTTTTTCAATTTATTGTAACGCTTAATAGCTTCGTAGTTGTCTGCAGATAAGCTTAGGATATATATAAATTTATTTTTGAAACAGTTTGAGGACCCTTACACTTCACACATGCTTGTCACTGTCTGACATTAATTTCCAGAAATATTTAGACGGGTTACATCCTGTTAAAAAAAGAACATCCATACTATTTGTTTTTGTTTAGGCTACGTCAAATTTTAAAGCAGATATTTGTATATGTATTTCCGCGTACTGACATATGTTACAAATAATGCATTTTGCTTTACTGACATTTCGTTAATTATTGTCATGTCACTAATATATTGTATATTGACACACTTTATTTTATACGCTAGAAAGAAAACTCGGGTCTCGGCAGCACAGCAGAAAGATTTGCCCGACGTTGCACTGCCGACAGCACGTGGTACCAAAGGGCATCACCAGGTTACCAAATAATTTCAACAGACTACAATATATAAAAATTATGGAACTCCATAACACTTTCAGTAGATAATTTTGTGTGAGACGTTTCCAGAGACCGATATCAAATCGTGATCGTAAATTCAAACAAGATATCCGAATACAAAACGCTTATATATAACGTATACACACAAGGCAATAAATATATGCTAAAAAAATGTCACTCATGCCAACGTTGCACACAAACAGGAACAGAAACAGATGTGTGTATTTAAAGGTGTGTATAAATACACACATACTCATGGACAAAAAAAGAGAATTACCAAATATATAAAATAAAATATTGACAGGTTGTAATATTTTATTATGTATTGTTTAACCTAAAATTATTAATAATCTATTGCATTTGATATAAATATTTCTAAACACATTTTTACACCACCCTAAGGTGGATACCTGGTTGGTCAAAATCATCTCTACAGTGTCACAGTGCTGACCTGGACAGATGTGATCCGCGAATGGGAGTCTGAAAATACCAGTTTTGTGTATGGTTCAGCGGGAAATAACCCTTCACATGTTGGAAACTACACACAGGTAGGTATGCAGTTAGTAAAATACAAATAACAAACATACAGTTCTTTATATATAACTTTAAAACGTGTGTAAAGTATTGTTACCAAATTAAGTAGAACAAAATAAAACTACACAGCACTGTGCATTCGTAATCGTGATTTGTTAATTAAATACCGAACTATTTGTTCAGTTGATATTTTCTCTGGACTAGGGGTAATTCTTAGCCTACTTTGAACATGATTGGCATATTTTAAGTAGAACTAATAATAAAAACAAATGTGTTTTATCATCTGATAAACGAATAAATTTAAGATTCGTGTAAAAGTGTCTACTTCTGGGTTCTAGTTCCTTAAGTCGGTGGATTATTTAAGCAAGTAGAAAGTTATCTGCGTCGCTATGCGTGTATCCCCAATTTGTCATGTATGCTGTTTGTTCGTGCTTTCTTAACGCGTATTTGAGACTCGTCAGGATATGTTATATGATAAATAAAATGTAACCATGTGGGTACAAAGAATGCTTTTGCGTTTGTTATAGATTGTATCATCAGAGACATCTTCTGTCGGATGTGGTGCAGCTCAATGCAGAGGTTTCTACCTGTACATTTGTCTGTATGCCCCCATGTAAGATGATTTATTACACATACATGTAATTTGCTAACACATGATGTCGTCGGTTTTCTTTGCATGTATGGTTGCACGAATTAACAAAACAACTCCGATTTGAATGCAATTTAGTATCCGGATAATACATATACGACATGGGATATCTTACTTGAATTTCACTTTAAAAAATAGTTATATAATCAGACAAACGTCTACTTTGTAGCAAAATATATTACTAAACACACAAAAGTACTTTCATGTTCTATTGTAATATTATTAATGAAATTGGAATTAATTATTTTGCATCGTTTGATGTGTATTAAAAGCACATATTCTTTATGAATATTGAAAATTATTGCAGTTTGAGTGTTAACTATTTTATAAATTGTCAAATAATTAACATCAGGTGCTGTGTGTTCCCTTATTTGATGTTTTTTTTTAATCAGGCTTGACCCTTCACGAATAAACAAACCATACAAAGAATCCATTACCTCGTGTTCCGACTGCCCTGGTAAATGTAATGGAACTATATGTGGTATGTTAAATTTAGTTCTTTATTTCGTTTAGTTTAAACCTATTTATTTAAGCTCCAGTGTATAAGGCTTATTTGAAACGCTCTCGAGTGCGCTTCCTGGGACTAGAACCAGTACTTGGTGTCTATGGGGGCGATCTAAAGAAGGATTCCATGGTGGGGATCGAACCCGTGACCTCCAGGCTCTTTATTTGACATAATACATAACCAATACATAGCCAACTCCGAACAATAACTTTAATCGTTCTAAACGAACAGTACAATACAACATTAACTTTTTACTAAACAAATCGCAGTGTTATTAATAGTTATTTTATTTTATTTTTAAGCATACATCAGAACATTCATTACAAAAAAAATATTTTCTTAACTTGGTGCCCTTATATGTTTGATACATGTCAGCTATGAATACGTGTCTATCTTTCACATACTACGGTGGATCGATATGCCTGCAGACTAATTAATACATGTAGTTATTATATTTATAAACATTCATCAGAACANCGTAATACATGACCAATCCAAAACTAACTCCGAATAGAAAAAAATCGCAGTGTTATTAACAGTTATTATATTTATAAGACTACATAAGAACATTCAAAACAAAAATATATGTTCTAAACTTGATACATGGTGCAATCTATTTGCTTGTCTTAAGAGTTGTCAGTCTGAAGCCACTTTGAAATCAAGGCTGTAAACATATTTGTACAGACAAATTTACAAACAATGAACGTACCAGTCGGATTAATATGAAGTCTGCACTTGTATTAACTAACATTTAACATTATGTTTGTTTTAAAACTATTGAACGGACATTTATATTGTTCACAATGTTTCGTTTTAATGCTAAATATGTTATTGTGAAGCGCAATAGAATGTGTTAATACTTTTTGCGCTATATAAATGCTATGTTTTTGTACTTGTATTATGTCAGACATGAAAACGTTTCTATCTTTCACAGACTACGGTGGATTGATATGCCTGAGCGGGTCAAAGTTGAATATGACTACATACAAATGTGATTGCGTGTCTTCTGTGAGTGCGGGAACGTACAATGATAGTGTTTGCTTCTGTGAGTCCCTTCATTTATTTATTTATTATTTATTTATTTTGGTTTTTAACACTTGTTATATAATATGAATTTCTTTATTTAATATCCCCGCAATACCGTTATTTTGTTTACCTACATTTTAAAGTAGATGCGTCCATATGTATTTTGTATTACTTAACATAATATATGTGCGTATACATTACAACATTGATATATGAATTATGGCATTAGGTTAAAGCTTAAACACGAGCAGTAAAACACAGTCAATATTCTAACGACATTTACTATGCAAGAAATCAATCTAAACAAAAATTGTGAAAGGTGTTAATTACAATTACGCGTTTTGTAATTTTATAATAACTCATAAAAAAAACGTTATTGGTCAAGGTCTGAGACATTGTCCCGAAAAACAAAATACAGTATGGCTGACTGCATATTTCAGTGAATTTAATTGCAGTAAAACATATTCAATATTATATTAAAATTCAGTATGTAAGAAAACAAAAAACGAGAAGCCGTTTGATAACACTTACACGTTTTGTTATATTATAATTATGCATGTTCAAGTTCTTGGTCATTGTCCGCGACAAAATACATCTCTGAATTGCATATTTCAGTGAATTGCATTGTGCCATTCGACAGTGATCCGGAATGTTCTGGATCCCTCCTAGGCACTTGTGGAACGAAAATAGACACGATGTTCCGGTGTCCGTGGATGTGTAACGTCTGCCCATGTAAGAAAACTCTAATCATACGATACATTAAAAAAAAGTTGATTTGTTGTAGTTTTTTAACATACTAGTATGTAAACGGAGAGGAATTAATAAAAGTTTCACATCGACCTTATTTTCCAATCTAAAGCACATTCAATTTTGTTATCTGTATATTTCGAATAATGTGTATATGTGTACATGTTTCCATGAAACATTTACTTCAAATAAAGTTTCAACTTAACTTAGCATACTAGTAAAGCAGGTATTTACGTTACATTACTTGCTCCTAAATTAATCATACCTGTGTGAATGTTTGTTCAAAACAATCTAATAATCCTTTTGGTAAAGGTTACTCTGGATTTATTTTGTAGATTCTGATCGGAATTGGAATGCTACTCAAATCTCAAAAATGCCGTGGGAGAAGGGTCTACCCGACTGTACCACAACGCTACCTCCGACAACAACTACAACAACAACAGCTCTGACCACACCCACAAGTCACGTGACGCCGCCACTTGCTGGGCATTCATTGGCCGCAAGTCAGAACAATGGAATGACAGTGTCATTCGCCCATGTTCTCTATATTGGCTGCACGACTATTGTGATGCTGAAACAGTTGACCATAGGATAAAAGAACGTGTATGACATTTCTTACGACTGTTTGAAATTGCTAAAGATACGATAGAAAAGCGTATATGAGTGCATAATTGTTATATAAATTAGTAGGGAAAACGACATATTATTGGCTGACAGTACATTATTATATATGTGTGTGCATATGTTTACATTCGTTTGTGATATATGGTGGTCACCATCTAAACCTATTATTAAAAACTGACAGAAAGCTTATTTAAGACTCCAGCACATATATCGTGTATTTGGCACAGACTTTCATTTACAAACACCTTGCAACAGTTAACATTTGAACTTAACTAAAAGCTTATATTTTGTGTTTTATTTTATTTGTTGAGGAAAACACACCCCTTACGGTCCCGGGGCGTCTGAAAATAAAATCCTGTATAAAGCACTGGCGTTGTTGTCTCTAACCTCTGATGTCATAGCGTCTTTTTTGTCTATTTTGCGGCTAAAGAATCTGATTGTGGTAGCTGCCTTCGATATGATTAACCCATTTATGCCTAGTGGACTATGTAATCCTTCTAAATTGGATCAATTTATTTCCAAAATTAGGGATGTCGAGTATATGTATTTCTATATTTAGAATGTTTCTTACAGAAAATCCTTTAAGCAAACAGCGCAGACCCTGAAGAGAGGCCGCATCATGCAGCGTCTCATCTGGGTCTACGCTGTTTGTCAAGGCCTTTTTTCTAGACGCTAGGCATGAATGGGTTAATGCGACCCACTGTGAGACAACACATACTGGAGTGGGTTTTTTGTGCATGAAAAAGGATACATGCGCCGGCTGAAATTGTAAACAACTTTGTGTCCAACATTTTTTTTTAAATCCGTAATTTGTTGTGTGGATTGTCATATCATTATTTAAGCAGAACAGATGCTATTAAAACTAAGGCAACGCATTTTTTATATGAAACCCCCTTCTCTCAAAATACATCTGCATAGAAGCAAAATGTTTTCGGAATAAAAATTTAAAAAATGCATGTAGTTAACCTTAAAATATGCGCATTATTTACGCAGACATGGTTGCAATATCCCCGATATAAATAAAAATCTGGCGCATTATCTCTTAAAAATTATTGTATGTGTTTATGGTCATTAAATGTGGTCATTTGTCAAGCAAAATCTTTTTTACCGGTCATTTAACAGCAAACTGACTCTTTTTCATTGTGTAAAGGTTTGCGTTCGCCGGTCAAAACTTTACACCGCGATTGCCGAAACTGTGGATATGCTTGGATAGTGGCACACGGACTTTGCACATTATACAATTGAAGCGGATATTATACAATTCTGTCTTGGTTACGTTTGGTTGGTTGTTATAAGCGACACATTCCCTAATCAAGTAAAACATTGATCAGAAGTTAAAATCTTCCCAGGAATTACAAATCTTACGGGAAATGCATGACCTTTGAAATTGAATTGTAAACTTGATCTTGAACATCGATGCATGTGAGTTGTACGCGACATATGATTGTCTTAATAAAATAATAATCCGTACAGGCCTTGGACGATTAATTGGCAGCCCGGATTCTCAACCATAACGGGTGTTTTTTTTATTGTCGTTCTTTTAATTGCGAAACATATAACCACTTTTACTAAACATTCGCCGCAGGCCCTTTCAGACATCTGCCCATACAACACTTGCTACCTATGACATACTTTGAGACTTCGTGCCTCAGGTGAGCGCATTGAGGTCCATGGTCCTCTTGTGTTTTTAACAACATATTGCATTGTTGGCGGACCCTTAAAGGGATGGTTATATTCAGACCTAAAAGGAATTTGTTTTATAAGTTTATTCTCGATCACCACTGTAAAGCAACTACCATCATAGAACAATGCAGGAAACTATAAGAGACGCGCTCTGAGAAAAGGGGGTTTAATGCATGTGCGTAAAATGTCGTCCCAGATTAGCCTGTGCAGTCCGCGCAGTTTAATCAGGGACGACACTTTCCGATTTTATTGTATTTTTCGTTTAAAGGAAGTCTCTTCTTGACTCAAATCCAGTTTATGCGGAAGTGGCGTCCCTGATTAGCCTGTGTGGACTGCACAGGCTAATCTGGAACGACACGTATCGCACATGCATTTAACACAATGTTCACAGAGCGAGGCTCATGTGTACAAACACTCAATCAATGGGTCATTGAGTGGGCTGGGCTTATCAGCAATCAGCTGACCACTGCATGATGCACACAATTGTTTTATAGGTAAGTGCGCATGCTTAAAAACATTTTGAACATCAAATAGAGGACATTATACAGTATTGCATGCATTCGTTTAGATTAAACAAAACAAAAATGTTTGTAGATAAATTGTCATATTTTATTACCACAGGACTGAATGTATGATAAATGGTAACAAATTATTACAAATGTTTAATGAAAAATGTCAGATTTAAAATGCATACATACAAATTTAACAAAATAATTGTACATGTTTATGAATTCATTACACAGATACATATTTATTATATGCTCTCCCGTGGTTTATAGAGAAATATCAGTAAAATAAAACTGATATTTCACTGTTTCAAACAGTGAAAAATAACAGTGAAAAATATCGATATTTTTCACTGTTTTACTTTGAAATGACGTCACTTTTTGACGAAATGATGTCATTATTCAAGCGAAATTCTCCAGTTAAACTCTTTTACAATGTTAATAAACGGTAAAATAAAGCATAAAATAAAAGGAAATTTGCTGGATTCGGTGGAATATCGATTTTAATTCACTCTTGATCATAGAAAAAAATACATTATCACTCGTGGCTGCACCACTCGTGAAAATATTATTTTCTATGATCACTCGTGAAATAAAATTGATATTTCACCGAATCCAACAAAAATCCTCTATATATTCACAGCATTTGTTTAAAGTACAATCACATATATACATGAATACAACATTTTTGGATCATCTTAAAATCCTGTTTTATCAATCTGCGACGTATTATCACACAGCTTTTCATATAAATTGCAGTTTATTGACTTAGGTAGTATTTGGTACATTGTAGTTTACTTACGAGTACTCTGGATACTTTTATGTAGTACCCGAGCCGACAATGACCAATCGAGCTTAAATATCAGTATACATGCACACATTGCACATATCAATGGCAGGCCAAGAGAAACTTAATAGCACCTCTTCAAAAAAAAAAGCAAAAATCATAAAATCATAAAATGGTCAAAGGCACAAAATAATGCAAATGTCTAAAGGCACTTTTGTTGTTGTCTCCTGCTAACTGCATGAAGAAATACACTACTGTGCATTGAGAGAAGCAAACAATAAATCTGGGTTCGTATTCCAGAAGCATCTTAAGTTAAATTTTATTCTTATCCTTAAATTGGGAAATTGTCTTAAGTGTTTCATTTCCTATTGCAATAGTTTGGCATCAAGAATTACATCAAAATAACATCATTATGTCAATGTAATTTAAGGAATACCAAAAGAAACATGTGATTCCTTATCTAGTAAAGAAGTACAAAACATTGTAATTTTGAACTAAAGTGAAATTAATTAAGAAATGACTTAAGATGTTTCTGGAATACCACCCCAGACTAATGTACCAACAGCTTATAAGTGATTATTTGTTCTAAATGTTGATAAGTAAGTGGCAAACGATAGCTGGAAAAAAATATATAAATGAATAATCTTATGCATTTGCGTAGACTCAAAAACACAATTCATAAGGCACATGTTGTTTCCTTCTACATTAATATTTACAACAAGGCAGTGAGCTATAGATACAAATTAGCAATATATCTATACACATTGAGAAATTATAATAAGAATCACTCTTTTTTATTTGTTTATTTATGTTTTTTATGTATATGAGCCTCGCACTGTGAAAAGAGGGTTTAATGTAAATTCATTAAGTGTCGTCCAAGATTAGCTTGTGCAGTCCGCATGGGCAAATCAGGGACGACACTTTGTGCTTTTATGGTATTTTTCGTTTAAAGAAAGTATTTTCTTACCAAAAAAACTAGCAGTCTGCACAGGCTAATCTGGGACAAAACTTTACTCGCATGCATTAAACCCCCTTTTCACAGAGCGAGGCTCATATGTAAATGAATAACTGTATGCATTTGTGTAGACTCAAACACACAAGTCATAAGGCACTGTTGTTTCATTCAACATTTATATTTACTTCAAGCGGGTGAGCTATAGAATGATCAATATCTCCATACACATTAAACAATTATAAGAAGTATGAATTGAAACATCTTATTACAAATTTCACGTCATAAAAATATAACATGCCATACCTACAATAACACCGGTGCACATCAGTAGACGTTTAAATAATGTACAAATTTCTTGTTTAATAAATCAAACTGGATTCCAGGCTATACCACATGTATCCATGATACTTATATTGAACATATAATGCAAGGTCATTTAACTATACCACTTAGCACTTATATCTATATATTAAGCACAATAATCTGGACACGATATACTCGAGAGAAAGCGTGTTATCGGTTTGGTACGATACACAGTAGGAGTTTGTTTTCGCTATGAACTACCGATAAATATAAACAAAGAAAACTTGTGCGAACCCCCATAGAGGTTTTCAATTTAAAATGGCATTTGTTTGACTTACACCACACTTGAAGAGAATTATTAGACAAAACGGAGTTTCATAGAACTATGACACGATATTGCGCTGCTTAAACGTTGATACTTACTTTATTAGGTAACTTATAAATAAAAGTCGCCTGACGAAATATTGTCTAAAGACAAACTTGAACGCATATGTTACGATAACAATACGAAAGTAAAAGCAACTTACATTAAGTTAAGATATTACTTTAAAACGTTACTGTAACTCCCATTAAATTGTATACTTTTGAACATTACTATTTTATGATAACATGTACATTTTATTATTTAATTTACAATGGTTAAACAACAGGCAAAACAAAGTGTTATCTTTTCGTAACTGATCATGATATTGTAATATAATCCGAAATGACGTATTCATTGATATCATGAATTATATAAAATCTTTAACAGCACTTTGCATATCATATAATGCTAGACGGTTTGATAGACAACCGTGAATCTTCGTGGGTGATTTTGATTCAACAGTATGTCACTGAGCCAATAAAACGCGTGATTGTGTATTTATAAGTGATTTTACAATTATATTAAAATTCTCCATTAATTGTGAACAATTATGGGCGATATGTTTGTAATGACATTTCACTGGACCATTCATAAAACTCTTTGGGTGTTCATATAATTTCAGACGGTTGCGCAAAATCCGCGCCGATATTTGACTGGTTTCGCGCATATCAAACGAGCTCTGTTAACCTATGACATAGAACCCCATAAATGTTGCGAATACATGTATATCTTTTTGTGAACGATGTAGGTCAGAAAACGGTCAAACCATTGCCAAACCTCTTCACGACCTACCACATGCAATTCTCTTATCATAATGTTGCATTAGAGCCATCGAAACAATGTCTAGTGGTTGGTTGCTTAATAAATCAAACTGCATTTCAGAGTATGCCACGTGTATCCATGATACTTATATTGAATATATAATGCACGCTTATTAAATAATACCACTTAGCACCTATATCTACCCGTTTAGAACTCTAATTTTAAAGCGAAACACTTAATAGATGAGGCACAGAAAGCGTGTTATCGGTTTGGTACGATAAAAACTAAAAAGTAGGAGTTTGTTTTCGCTCTGACATACCGATAAATGATAACACAGAAGACTTGTAAGAACCCCCATAGAGGTTTTTAATTTATTATGCCATTGTTTGACTAAAACCATACTCAAATATAATTATTATACAAAATACAGGTTTTGTAAACTATGACACGATATTGCGCTTCTAAAAAGTGAATACTTACTTGATTAGTAAACTTATAAATAAAAGTCAACTGATGAGATACCGTCTAAAGACAAACGTGAACGCATATGTGACGATAACAATATGAAAGTAAAGGCAACGTAAATTAGGTGAAGATATTACTTTTAAATGCTATTGTTACTCCCATTAAAGTGTATACTTTCGAACATAACTATTTTATGATAGCATTTACATTTTATTATTTAAGTTAACAACCGTTAAACAACAGACAAAAGGCATTAAAAATCGTTATCTTTTCGTAACTAATCAGGATATTGTTATACAATCCAAAATGACGTAAACATTGATATCATGAATTATATGAAATCTTCAACGGCACTTTGCATATCATATAATGTTTATAAATATAAACGAAAAAATACCATAAAAGTAGAAAGTACCATTCCCGATTAACATCTGTACACTATAACACATTAACCTACATCCATGCAACATCATGTATGGTTTTGATTCAACTTTATGTCACTGAGAAAATCAAACGCTTGCGTATTTATAATTCATTTTAAAATTATATAAAAAAAATCGTCATAGTATCGGGGCCCTTATAAATGTTATAATGTTCTTATAAATGTTTATCACTATCTTTGTACATCCATGTTTCAATCGCATTGGCCTGTGAAATATAAGTTCATTATAATTGAATTATCATATTGTTCGGAGACACCATTGGCAAAGGACCGCGTGTTTAATTAATTAAAAAAAAATGAAAAAAAAAAGGTTATTTGGATCTGTTCTTCAAAAAAATACTAAAATAATACTATGACATTATTTGAAAGAAAATAGAAATGATGTTCTATTGCGTGCTTGTTTCCACACTTAAGTAAGTGAACATACATGTGTGCCGTTTTCAAAAAATGGCAACATATATTCACGAAAAAAAAATGTTTACTCGTTTCGTTTGTGTTTCTGGCAGTAGTCTATCATAAAGAAGGAGAGAGAAACATCCACAAGTGCGTGATATTCCGTCGGATAAAGATTTTTTTTTTTTAGAGACCATTCAGTCCGACTTGTATCGACAAATATGCTGCTTTCCCAGGGCATCTTAACTGTGAATATGGTCCATTTACAGGGAAACCCCTACGCACCAACGACACAGGCACGTATTTTGTCAGCAAAACAAAACTGCAGCGTTTTTGATCCACGCTGTAGTTGAAATAATGTCTTAAAATATACACGTGTTGAGTTTGCTTAGTAGTCGCAGTGTGAGTTTAAGGGTAAATAGTAGCGTGTATTGATAACACAAACCAACACTAACACGCGAAACAAACGCGTACTTTGGCATCCATTCTTTAAATTTAAGTGGGATGACTTTAGATAGATTTTTATTTTTGTGTGGGCCTTGACCAATCAATGCATGTAAGGCTAAAACAACGTTCACTAGCATAATATTATTTATCTAATTGTGTCACAAAAGAACGTTGCTTAGTAATCACAAAAGTCATACTCGAAGTGTATTGATTAAATAAAATATATTTTTGAGTCCTTTGGGCTTTTTTAATTGAGACACCGTGTTTTTGCATTATCTTATCACACCCAACAATAATACTGTATGATAGATACGTTTTGTCGTAATCATACAGAACAGACACAGATAGCTGATTTACACAACAAGANAAAAAAAAAAAAAAAAAAAAAAAACAGGAATACAATAAAAGAAGGAAAAAAATAAGTAAAAAAAGTTACCCGCACCTGGGGTCGAGACACTGACCTTTGTACCTATTCTGAACCAACTCGGTCATTTATGATGATTCTGATGACAAAAATATTGGGTTGTGATAATAGCATCAGGTGTTGCTATAAATATATCCTCGGTTAAATAAACTGTCGCAACACCCCAAGTGCATAAATATGTGTCAATAGATTAAGAAAACGATATCAAAGCATGATCGAAAATTAAAACAAAAAAAACTGTATACAAAACGTATAATATCAAATATGCCGGTATTATAGTGTCATTTTTGGAAACGTTTTATTTTAATTTTGTCGTCATAAGGCAATAAATGTACAATACTCGTGTATATTATGTCAACAAAAATGTCAATTAATGTATTTAATCAAATGCCATTTATGCAAAGATTGCAGGCTGATCCTTGTGGTGAACATCATAAACATATACTGAAACAAACGACTGGGTAAATATACATACAAGAATTTAAAACAGAAAATTACCAAATATATATCTAATTGAATATGGGATATTCAATACAGGAAATGAGGTATAATTTCAAAAGATTTAATTCACCTACAAATAATAATCCTATTGAATTGTTGAAAATTAGAAAATACATTGTTACACCACCCTTAGGTGGATTCCTTGTTGGTCAAAAACACCTCTACAGTAACACACCTCTGACCTGGACAGATGTAATCCACAAATGGGAGTCTGAAAATACAAGTTTTACATATGGCACAAAGGGAAATAACCCTGCACTTGTTGGAAATTACACACAGGTATGCAGTTAGTAAAATACAAATAACGAACACAAGCAGTTATTACTATAACATTAAACATATTGTTAACAAATTAAGTAGTTCAAAACTAAACTACACAGCACTGTTAATTCTTAATATTATTTGTTTATTAAATACCAAACTATCTGTTATGTTGATATGCCTCTGGACTAGGGCAGTAGGGGTACATCAATGTATGCTTTGAAAATTATTGACACAGTTTAATTAAAACAAACTATAAGTGTAAGTTTGTTTTACCATCTAATAAACGAATTAATTTAAGATTCGGGTATAAAGGTCTACTGGGTTCTAGTTCATTTAGTCGGGGTATGGTGGAAGAAACGAGTAATTTATCTGCGTCCCTGTGCATGTATCCGCAATCGTTCATGTATGATGTTTGCTTGTGTTTTGTTAACGTGTTTCCGAGACGTATCAGGGTATTGTTTGTCACCATGCCACCGTTTGTTATAGATGGTATCATCGGAGGCCACTTCTGTTGGGTGTGGTGCAGCTCAATGCAGCGGTATCTACCTGTACATTTGTCTGTATGCCCCCATGTAAGATAATTTACTATACATAATTTGCATACACATGCTGTAGTCGGTTTTGTGCATGTACGGTTGCACGAATTAACAAAACAAAACTTATTTGGATGCAATTCAGTATTAACTATGAGCAATGCACAATAATTCATAACATGATCATACAAATTCAACAAGGACTACCGTACTTAAATTTCACTTAAAACAAGAGTTATTTAATAAGACAAACGTCTACTTTATAAAAAAAGTTATTCACTGAACACACAATGTTCTCACACATAGCGTGTCAAACGTTGCAAAATTCTATGTTTCCATATTTATATGGTACAATGAAAGCCCTTTACGTGGGGATAAGCCAAACTCCCATGATGAAAAATATAGAACACATATGTGACAATTTTACACCAAACAAATGGAAATATTGCACAAAAATATAAACTTTTTGAACATATATATGGACATATCAAACATAAATATGAAATTGTACAACACATATTTTTCGCAATATATATATATATATATGATATATGATTTTACCACGAATATATGACGTTATACAACATAAATATACAACTATACCACACAAACATAGAAATATATGTATATATACACAGGCATAATACGATCCAAAATTATGCGTATGTGGCTTGGCAAACGTACACAATTAAATGTTTCAACATTTTTATGGTATATTTGTATAATATACAATAAAAATGTTGAAACATTTAATTGTGTAACGTTTGCTACGCCACATTCGCATAATTTTGGATCGTATGATGCCTGTGATGCAAGCAAAGGTTCTTCGTGGCTGGCTTTGAAATTATTGTAGTTTAAGTGTTAAGTATTTTATAGATTATCAATAAGTTTATTCTTGGGATGTTGGTTTCATAAGTTGATTATTTCTATTTTACACAGGCTTGACCCATTACGAATAAACAAACCATACAAAGAATCCAAGACATCGTGTTCCGACTGCCCTAGAAAATGTAATGGAACTCTGTGTGGTATGTTAAATATAGTTCTTTATTTGACGTAATACATGACCAATCCAAAACTAACTCCGAATACAAAAAATCGCAGTGTTATTTACAGTTATTATATTTATAAGCATACATAAGAACATTCATAACAAAAATATATGTTCTAAACTTGATACATGGAGCAATCTATTCGATTGTCTTAAGAATTGTCAGTCTGAAGCCACTTTGAAATCAAGGCTGTAAACATATTTGTACAGACAAATTTACAAACAATGAACGTACCAGTCAGATTAATATGAAGTCTGCATTTGTATTAACTAACATATTACAGTATGTTTGTTTGTAAACTATTGAACGGACATTTATATTGTTCACAATGTTTCGTTTTAATGCTAAATATGTAATTGTGAAGCGCAATAGAATGTGTTAATACTTTTTGCGCTATATAAATGCTATGTATTTGTACTTGTATTATGTCAGACATGAAAACGTTTCTATCTTTCACAGACTACGGTGGATTGATATGCCTGAGCGGGTCAAAGTTGAATATGACTACATACACATGTGATTGCGTGTCTACTGTCCGTGCTTGAACGTACAATGATAGTGTGTGCTTCTGTGAGTTTCTTTAAGTAATATACCCGCAATACCGTTCTTTTATTCACCTACATTTAAAAGTAGATGCGTCCGGATTAATTGTATATTACTTAACATAATATATGTGCCGTCTACTGTCCGTCTGGGAACGTACAATGATAGCGTGTGCTTCTGTGAGTTCCTTTAGTGTATATACCCATAAATACCGTTGTTTTTGTCAACCTACATTTTACAGTAGATGCGTCCAGATTAATTGCGTATTACTTAAAATAATATATGTGCGTATACATTACAACAGTGATATATGAACTGTGGCATTAGGTTGTAGCTTAAACACGAGCAGTAAAACACATTCAATATTCTATTGACATTTACTATGCAAAAAAACAATCTCATAAACCAAGAAGCCGTTTAATAACAAGTAAGCGTTTTGGGATTTCATAATGTAACCCTGCCAGAAAAAATCCCCGACCACACCGGTGATTGAACCCGGACTCCCCCGGTTCCAAAGAAGACATTCTACCGCGTCGCTATCAAAGCTAGCTCATATAGCAAGGCAGTGATCCAGCCAATTGCTGCGAGCTCAGTGGCGGCAAGTCAGAATCGAAATAAACAACTGCAGAACAATGGAATGACACTGTCATTCGCCAGTGTGTTCTCTATTGGCTGCACGACTATTGCGATGCTGAAACAGTTAACCATTGGATAAAATTAATGTTATGACATTTCTTATGACGGTTGGACTTTGCTGAAGAAAAATAGATACACGTGTATAGATTTTCCTCTTTTGGGAGCATAATTGTTATATAATAAGTAGGAAAAACGACATATAACTGACTGACAGTACACTATAATATATGTTTGTGCATATGTTTACACTTGTTTCTGATATATGGTGATCACCATGTTAACCTATTATTAAAAAGGACAGAAAGCTTACTTACGACTTCAGCACATATATCGTGTATTTGGCACATACTTACATTTACAAACATCTAGCAACAGTTTAACATAATACATTTTAATGAACAGTTATTCGTGTTGTGTGCGTCTTTATTCCACCGAATTACGCATCAAAGCTAAGAACCCAATATACATAGACACCGTGATGACATGTATAACAAGAAAACCGCCTAGCGAATGCAGACCGCTCATCTATTTGATAATCTATAAAATATCTATCTATAAGATTTTTATATTATTTTTTTTTGGGGGGGGGAGGTTGGGATTCTTGGGTGGGATGGTTGGACGGTCTTTCAAAAAGTAAAATAATAAAAATAAATATTTGTGTTTTTTTTAAACCATGTTTCAAAAAAGGGGGGGTTGAAAGGGTAAAGTGTGTGGGTGTGGTCATTTATAAGATGATCTTTCATAAATTAGAAAACAAAATGTTTGGGGGGATTCTGGGGTGGGGCGTGGGCGAATGTTTGGGTGGAGTATATTGTGGTATGTAAGGTAAGGGTTGTTTTGTCAAAGTATGAACCAAATCTGATCATAAATAAAGAAGTTACGGCAATTTTAGCAAAATTTAATAATTTGACCTTGAGTCAAGGTCATTCAAAGGTCAAGGTCAAATTCAACTTGCCAGGTTCAGTACCCTCATAATAGTATGAAAGTATTTGAAGTTTGAAAGCAATAGCCTTGATACTTTAGAAGTAAAGCGGATCTAAACACAAAATTTAACCAAATATTCAAAGTTACTAAGTCAAAAAAGGGCCATAATTCCGTCCAAATTCCAACCAGAGTTACCCTGTACAGTCCCCTTATGATAGTTAGCGAGTGTTCCAAGTCTGAATGCAATAGATATGAAACTTTAGGAGTAAAGAGGACCAAAACACAAAACTTAACGAAATTTTCAATTTTCTAAGTATAAAGTGGCCATAATTCTGTCAAAATGTCAGTAAGAGTTACTTAACTTTGCCTGCACAGTCCCCATATGATAGTTAGTAAGTGTTGCAAGTATTAAAGCAATAGCTTTGATACTTTAGTAATAAAGTGGACCTTGACACAAAACTTAACCAAATTTTCCAATTTTCTAAGAATAAAAAGGGCACATAATTCTGTCAAAATGCCAGCCAGAGTTATCTTACTTTGCCTGCCCAGTCCCCTCATGATAGTTAGTAAGTGAACCAAGTTTGAATGCAATAGCTTTGATACTTTACGAGAAAAGTGGACCTTAACACAAAACTTAACCGGACGCCGACACAGACGCTCATGTGATGACAATAGCTCATATTTTATTTTTTTAAATAGATGAGCTAATAATTTATTTATTTTTCAAAAAATAGATGAGCTACAAAGTACAAATGTCTACAAGAAAGGCAAACGTTTCATTGAAAAAAGAACATGTAAGAACTTCGTATCGCAACTATAAATGTGTTTCCTGTCAGGATGCCGATCTGATATGACGAGGACATTAATTTATATATCAATTTCTGTGATGGCTGTTAACTCAATCGCACTTCTAACGCAACATTTACTGATTGTTTGTTATTTTTATTCACAAATTTCGTCAAAATTTTGCATATGAACAAATTAATTGTTGTTCAATATGACCATGATATATAATTCAATATGATCTATAATTCATCGATTTATCTCTGAACGAGCAATACCACTCTGAACTAAAAGTCACAAAATGACAAGATTTATAAACATTATCTTCCTGTGAAAATAATTCAAAAGTTTACCACAATTGATCATCTATTAAGTATCCGTTCTTGGTCTGTCAGTATAATGTATGTCAACTTATTGCTCTGACATATTATCACATCGATATGATATCAACTGAATGACAGACAGTGCTTGGCCAATGTTATATACATCCTTCCTGTTCCACAAGGCTACACACGGTAGCAGATCGTGTCTTTACACCCATGTGAAACTCATCAAAAATGTGTAATATTTAAATAGGGTGATTTTGAGGACATAATCAATCTTCATTATGTGTGATATGCTTCGTGTGTATTATTAAAAGTTTGTCAGAATTATGTAATAATTAAGAATTTATATTAATGTTTCATTAAGTACTTGTATTCTCCTGAACTCCACCTCCTCAGAATAGTTAAGTTCCTTCTTGTCTCGCTTTGAGGCCCATGGTCCTCTTGTTTAATTTTACAACATATTAAAATGTTGACAGACCCTTAAAGGGATGGTTATATTAAGACCTAAAAGGGATTTGTTTATAAGTTTATTCTTGATCACCACTGTAAAGCAACTATAATCAAAGACACATGCATGATAATATATGAGCCCCCCTCCGTGAAAAGGTGGTTTAATGCATGTGCGTTGAGTGTCGTCCCATATTAGCCTGTGCTGTCCACACAGGCTTATCAGGGACGACACATTCCACATATTTTTTGTTTCAATGAAGTCTCCTCTTAGCGAAAGTTCAGTTTAGGCGGAAAGTTTCGTCACTGATAAGCCTGTACTAACTGCACAGGATTATCTTAGACGACACTTTATGCACATGCATTAAACCCCCTTTTCTCAGAGCGAGCTTTATATGTACAAACACTCAATCAATGGGTCATATAGAGGGCGTGGCTTATCACCCATTTGCTGACCATTACATGCACACAAACATTTTATAGGAAAGTGTGCATGCTAAAACACATTTTGAACATTAAATAGCGCACATTTTTCAGTATTGCATGCTTTATTTTAAACAAGCTATTGCCAAGCAATGATGTCCCCTATTGTCAGATTTTTTTATATATTTTTTTAGTATTTGTTGCCATAGCAACCAGAATTTTTGATGTAGGCACAAAATGAAATGACATGCATAATCTCCATATTGGCATCTGTCCATGTTTCAAGTTTCATGAAAAAATATGAAATACTTTTAAAGTTATCGCAGGATCCAGAAAAGTGTGACAGACAGACTGACGGATGGACGGACATTGCGCAAACGATAAGTCCCCTACGGTGAAACCGGTAGGGGACAATAAAACCAAAACAAACTTGTTTGCAGATAAATTGTCATATTTTATAATAACAGGACTGAATGTATGATAAATGGTAACAACATATTACAATTTTTTTATGAAAAATGACAGATTTATAAGGCGTACATAAAAATTATACAAAATAATTGTACATGTAAATACATTAATTACAGTGATACAAATGTATTCACAGTATTTGTTTAAAGTACAATCAAATATATATACATGAATACAAAATTTGTTGATCATCTTAAGAACAGCTGTTTTAACAATCTTGGTTTATTTCTTTGTGTCATAACATCACACAGATTTTAAAATAAATTGCAGTTTATTGACTTAGTTAGTATTTGTAACAATCAATGCATGTTGTCTTAAAGGGGTGTATCAATGTTTTTTCTCAAAGTACAGACATGCATCAAAATCATGCAATCACATTTTACATGCTTGTAAATATATAGAGGCAATAATATTTTGAAAATCATTAATAACTTAATTAATTAAAAAATATATATATCTTGTTTTTGTAAAATATAATATCTTGTAAGCCTTCAATATGCCTGTGTAATTCATATATGTTCTAAGAAATCTGTATTTCAATTCTTAGAAAAGTACAACATGCATAGAAAAATAGGGTATAGAAACCTGAGCAAACTTTATGGAACCCTACAAAACCCCAAAGAATTGAGCCTCTGTGAAAAGGGGATTTAATGCATTCCCCCTTAACTTGAACTTTGGCTAAGAATACTCTTAACACTTTGCATGCTGGGAAATTTGTCATCTGCTAAAATGTCGTCTGCTGAATTTCTTAAATTAGCATTTTCTTTGATTTTTTTCAAAGAATACTATCAGAATAGCAAACAGTTTGGATCCTGATGAGACGCCACGTTCTGTGGCGTCTCATCTGGATCCAAACTGTTTGCAAAGGCCTTCAAAATCCGGTTCCAGCGCTCAAAGGGTTAAGTATACTACAATGAACCCGGGTACGGATACTACACCTAAAGGCACCCAGCCAATATAAAACTAAGCAGAGTTTTATTCCCGCTCAAAATCCAATGTCGTCAAACGCGCTACTGAATACGTAACAAAAGTCTCTTTGACCAAAACCTGCCTCACCATGCTTTCCTGACTATGAGTTTTGATAATAGTGCTATGACCTATGCCAAAGCTTATTATTACTTTTAAATTGTTGGTTACAATGTACATTGAGTACAAATGTCAATTTTATGAATAAATCATTGTCTATTTTATAATTATTAAATGCCATATTATCATTATCAATATATATTTATATACTGATTAGTTCTAGGCGTATTTTTATTTTTAATTTATCATATTATAATGATTATCTTTGTCATACATTACATTTTATGTCATAAGTTTTTTGCTGTATTTTGTCTTTTCCGCCATCTCAAATGTTTATTATTATATTACGTCATTCATTGAAGATATGCTTAGTCATATGATGTCATTCATTTAAACGTGCGTATGACGTCATCTTACTACGAGAATAAATAGGGTCGAACTGTCGTTTGGCTTCAGAACATTTTGGGTACTAATGGACAAAGGATCAGATTACGATGGATTATCAGGTAGATGACTAGAGATTGTTACTTCTAGAAATAAGATAACAGTTACTGACAAGAGCCTAGATAATGACATTTTAAGGGAAACAAAATAAATGTTTAAATTATGCATTGTTGTTTATGTTACTTTAAGGATTATTTATGGTGTTGGCACTGTCTGACACCCACCAGACAGACCGACATTACAATACATAAATACAGGCCATTTTACAAAAAATTGACATAAATATGAACATAAAAAAACATAATTAAACAAGAGATGTGTTTGTCAGAAACACAATGCCCCCTATTGCGCCGCTTTAAAATAAAATTTCTATTAATCATTTGGCAGGTTTGGAAATTATCTCCCTTTAAAACTGATTACTTCCCTTGGATTGTGTTTTTTTACCTTTGACCTTGAAGGATGACCTTGACCATGACCTTTTAGCACTCAAAATGTGCAGCTCCATGAGATACACATGCATGCCAAGTATGAAGTTGCTGTCTTCAATAATGCAAAAGTTATGACAAAACTTTAAGGTAGGTAGGTTAAAGTTTTGGACAGACAGAATGACGGACAGACAGACAGACAGACAGACAGACAGACAGGCCGAAAACAATATACCCCCTTTTTTTTAAAAAGGGGGCATACAAAAAATTAACCGACAACGACCAATTTAGCGTTGGTATTTGGGAACGTTTTAGTATATTTGCTGTACCCGGGGTACAATGAAGTATACTTAAGAGCACCTAGGGTACTAAGTAGTACCTGAGCCGACAATTACCATCGAGCTTAAATATCAGTATTCATGAAAACATTGCACATCTCGATGGCACGCCAAGAGAATTTCAATAGCACCTCTGCATAGAACATGTTCAAAATAAACACCAACAGTAATCACAATACAATGGACAAAGGCACAGAATAATGCAAAATGTCTAAAGGCACTTTTGTGGCCATCTACTGTTAACTGCATGAAGAAATATACTACTGTACATACGACTACATTGAGAGAAGCAAACAATAAAAACTAGAGCTTTATCACAGACGTGACGTATACCCCCACATGCTGCATTGACACAGAATATTTTGCATGCTGTCTTTACAAAACAAGAGAAGCTAATTTATGGCGATTTTTATGAATTATAATGCCATTATCATTTATGGCCAGTTTGACCTTTGAACTCTTGAATTCTTTCGCATGACACGCCGTCCAATGACTGTGAACAAAATAAATGTACAGAGTCATTTTAAAATCTCACAATGAATGACATAGTTATGACCCGGACATGATCATTTATGGACATTTTTGACCTTTGAACTCAAAGTGTGACCTTGACCTTGGAGATATCGACGTACTTCTTTCGCATGACACACCGTCCAATGATGGTGAACAAATGAACCAAGTCACTTTAAAATCTAGTGATAAATGACATAGTTATGGTCTGGACAAACTTTCGGTTTTAAACGCAATAAGTGACCCCGTGACCTAGTTTTTGACCCGGCATGACCCATATTCAAACTTGACCTAGACATCATCCAGATACAACTTCTGACCAAGTTTGGTGAAGATCGGATGAAATTTTTAGGACAGACCGTCCGACAGATCAACCGACAAAGTGACTCCTATATAGCCCCCATTACCGATGGTAATGGGGGTATAACAATCTGGCTAATATACCAAAAGCTTATAAGTGATCATATGTTCTAAATTTAAGTGGTAAAAGTTTGTTGGAAAAATATATATACATGTATATAAATATTTTATAATCTTGTGCATTTGCGTAGACTAACACAAGTCATAAGGCACTGATGTTTCATTCTACATAATATTTACAACAAGCCAGTGAGATATAGATGAAAGTAATCAATATCTCCATACACATTAAAAAAATATAAGAATTATAAGTTATATCATCTTATAACGAATTTTACATCATAAAAATATAACATGCCACATCTACAATAACACCGGTACACACCGGTAGACGTTTAAATATTTTACAAATTTCTTAAATATATTTCCCTGATTATTTCGTATCCTTTTTCGATTTCGGCTTTGTAAACAGAAGACCAGGTATCTGGCCTCTGTCAACCGACGTCCTGCTGCCAGGTTTTGACGAGAAATGAAACGTTACGCCTTCGGAGACGCAGTCCACCTTTCCTCCGTATCCCATCTTCGTTGGGGGCCCGGTCATGTCAAGCGTGACGCTGTACAACTTTCCAGTCAACAAAAGCACCGGTTTTGAAAACATCAGCTCGTAAGTGTGTTCAGGTCTTGAGGTACTGAGGCGCGTGAATTGAGAGTTAAGAATGATTGCATTCTCGTCGCAGCTGAGTTCAATCCGAGTGTCGTAATCGGCGTTATCGTCCAATGAACCATACACAGTTACGCCGTGCAGGTCGATGGACTCGGAACACGTGAATTGGATGGTGTCTTTGTCGTTGGCACACGATTTCTGGAAGCCTTCCATGGAGATGAAACTGTATCTGAAGTTTAACAAGCAAAATCGTTGAATCGATATCCCCTGCCAATTTCAAAATTTTGTGACAGACAGACGGACGGACGGAATGACAGACGGATGGAATGTCGGGCGTACAGAATGACAGAAGGACAACGCCAATGCTATATTCCTCTGCCTTTCGCGGGGGATAAAAAGAAAAACCAAAACAGACAAAAACCAATCAGAAACCTAATCCACAATTTATACAAAGGTTTTTTGTTTATGGGTGTGTTGTTACCCTGTTTTTATTAGAGTTGATTGTAACCTAAAGAAATTGAATCGATGTACTTTGCCCTTCTGGAATATGTGTTCCAGAAGGTTCATTTCTTGGGATTGTGGCTGTGCATTGTAAGCTATTAAGTTGTTTTATATTATCTAAGTATTTTTGTTATCAATTTCTTACATAAATATAGCTGTCTTTATGAGCAAGTGCATATAATTTGCATTTGCATTTTATCCAAATTGATTGTTTCAAAACAGTGCCAATTTTGATTTCGTAACTACCTTTTGAACATCCTTGGAATTGTTGAATTGCTCTGTGCTCTATTTCTGTTAGTCAGAATATGTTCCTGTTTGAAAGTTAATGCAAATAAAAGACTGACAAAACGCATTCACAAAAGCTTGCCATGAGGCTATTCCTGGTAATATCATCATGTTCTCTGTTTTAAAAAGATTTATAAACCTGCGTATAAATCACATTGAAAAATGTGAATTACATTTCCATAGTTTTGCAAATGATGTTAAACTCTTATTTAGGTCGCCATGGATATGGTGTCCGCCTAGCGACCGGTAGCTCACGGATTCGATCCTCACTGTGGAAGCATTCTTTAGATCTATCCCAAAGACACCAAGTACTGGTTCTTATCCCAGGAAATGGACTCAAGAGCGTTTCAAAATAAGCCTTAGGCCTTCGATGCAATTGAGCTAAAATAAATACTGTATAAGTGGTAAAGTTAGCGAAGTGGAAATATTTGCGTAAAATTTCGCGAACCCAATTAATTCTCTAATTTTTCTGCCAGCCAAAATTGCGCCGCCATTGAGGTAGAAATTTAAGGTGACACTGGGTTAAGATAATTACTGTATACCATCGTGTAAGAAATTTAATCTTGACACTGGTTTAAGATAAAAACTACTTTGTTATCGANGTCGCTAGTTCATAATCCATCTTAAATAAGCTTATTGACAAAACAATTGGTCAGCATAATTTATAAAATGGGTTTTGATAACAATGAATTTCGCTGACAAACGTTTGCAACAGGGGACCGTTTCAGTAAAAATCGTAATACAAATTAACGATACGATACGTTTTTCGAAGATACATAATTGCTTAAGTCGATATCATATGATTATAACTTTTCAGTACTTAATTAATTACATTGACATCTCAAGCGCCGTATATATTTGACGAGCCTGGCGAGCTAGTTTGTCTACTTATTAAGATAACAACATTCTCTCGTAAGTTATAATTATCGAACGATCGTTTATGAAACGGCCCCTGGACTTTTTTTCTAATTCATGTCTTTTAAGACATTCGTTTTCTATAAACAACACTTCTGATAGTTTTCTGTGACCTTTTTATATTAGGATTTAAACTGTTTTGCCTTTTTGGGTCAACACCAAATTTCTTGCTATAAAGTTTTTAGTATATCTAGGATTTCTATGTAATCAATTGTTAACTTGTAAATGGTTTTACTTTTGTTATATCTTTGTTCAAGTTTTACGTCAGTGCCTCTCAATAACAAGATACTAACTCATTATTCCGAAATTATTTTCTATTTTTCTCAATATGTTAAATGTGTATAGCTAGTGCTCGTTCTATCATGGACGTTATTATCACTTCTATAATTGTGTTATATTCTAATCTAATTTTAAATAGCTGTACGATATTTAATTCATTGAAACAATTCAGCATATACTATTTAATGTAGATACTGATCGACATACAGAAACAAACCATATAATTTGGCTGTTTCAAATCATTATTGCGGCTTTTTCATGAATTTGTTAATGATTAACTGAATATAAAAAATCCTACATGCATTTTATTCTGGCTTTGGTTTAATTTAAGAGAACCTCAGCAAGTTAGAATTGTGATGCTCTGGTTTGTAAAAACCATCAATTAGGTAAACAGTTTTTCATTTGAAATGTACTGTCTTATACGTTGACCAGCATGATGCGAACATGGGCCTTATGTCATATGATGCCACTATAAAGTCATGCAAGGTTTCATTAGGGGACATAATAGCTCCTGACCAGATTGTGCGAATGCGCAGGCTGGTCTGGAGCTACACTGGTCACATTTTACATAAGATCCATTTTCGCAATGAGGCGGCTCCGTCTTTAATACTTTTAACACTCTGACTATCAAAGCATTAAACAGTGTCCAGAGACTAAGTATAATCTTGATATATGAACTTGATTTAACTGCAGCTGCGTCATCAGTCGAAACATTTTTTTATAACGCGAGGTCCTTTATGAATGACAAATTATCGAACCGTCGGACACAGTTCAATTACATCAAGCATAGAACATAACAACGTGCTACAAACGTTAATGAATTGCATTGAAATATCGACGTGGAAGCTCAATCATAGAGCTGTTAAACCTCTCTTGTGGAGTTGTGCCGTGTACGTTTATTTAGTCGCTTGCAATCTGGAATATGTATGGATAGAGTATCGCAAAATGAACTACTTATCAATATAATACCACAGAATTTCGGACGAGTAGCATTTTGCGCAAACTAAACATTCCCATGCATTCGCAAATTATAAGATAGATTTGTGAGTGGTCCGTTAAACGAAATACAAAGTATTAATGATATTGATCTATTTCAACTTGTGTGCATATTAAACTTGTTCCAATAAGTACCACTTTACTTTTATAATTAAATTTAACAACTACGATATCAAGTCAATTGTCGTAGATTATAATTTTGATTAAATATTTGAACACGTAAAACGCAACCTGACTTCTTTACTCTGTCAAGTATTGATCGTGATGTGTTTATCGTGTAGATGCATTCATTTGAACGAATAAGGTTTATTTCATAAATGACCTCAATTACTCGGTTTGTTTTTACCAAACCGTGTTGCAACTGATTTACAAGTACGAATAGCTTCATATTTAGCATGGCATAAACATTAACTTTATAACTTAATATGTATAAGGCAAACGCAGCACATTAAAATGAATAGCCAACACAAGCAATATAGTTGAGAGAAATAAAAATAATAATATATGCTATATGTATCCAGTACGTACATGAAATTCATATGGCAAATGCAATATTGATATCCATGCAATAATTAATTTCAGTTAACAATTAAAAAATAGTTATTGAAAAATATCAATGTTAGCGATCATAAGTGTACATACATTGTCCAAATTAACGTATAAACACATAAAATGTGATATATGTGTGGACCACTTATATGTTCATGGACAAAAAGATATATATATATCACTTCTTAATTTTTGCTATACCATATTTAAATTCATGTTATTTTTAAACAAGATACACATATAAATGTGTAAATAAACTAAAATGCGATTCCCTTAAGTAGTATGAACACACATTGAAGCTGAGACAAACCACATATATGGCTTGTATTGTTGCAGTTTATTTTGCTAAAATATCTTTCAAAACTAACATAAGAGAGGCAATCATGAAAAGGCTTCATCAAACTGATAACCGAATTACCAACTGTTATTATGATAGTAGGTCGTCTGCTTTAAAACAGAGATAAGGAATACGATGAATTTTAATGAATAGTGTTAAAAACAAATTTTGGAAACTCGTATGGCATGTCGTCAAAGAAATTCTGATATTCCCTCTTAAATATTATTAGTTTAAATTATTGATTTGTCGTTGTGGTTAATAATGTTACTAAATATCTATGCGAATGAAATGGATTTTAATCCGAAATTAATTGGAAAAACACTTGTTCTTTAAAAACATTCTGCGGACCATATACACCAAAAAATTGGGCACCGCTCAAATACTAAATATAAACAACTACATTTGTTGTGACTTTTTAAGACTTACATTGAGTGCTAGTTAACACTGTCTGTAAGTAGTAATAGTTCAAAACAAGGTTGATTCATGTTATCATTTCAACGGGGTCAGTGTTCTATATTAATTTTGGAGAGACAAAGGTGAGTAGCCGGTTTTGCTCTTCTATTTAAAGACCCTGTCTGTGAAGGCCATTCACGTTGTAACCTGTTTTGGAAGAGTTCGCGTACGATAATAAATGATAATGGAATTTTAGATGTATAGTGCGCTGTTAAAAATGATAAAATGACTTCAAATAAATTCTTATTTTCATACAATTCGCGAAAGACACTCCAAACGTTTAAAATAGTTTTACCACTATTGTTAAAAGTTTCGAGTATTTTGTAGATCGCAGGACTATAAATCCGATTTATAAATCCCGTTTTCAATGTGTGCCCCAGCACCATTATGTTATTCTACGTCCATTGTAACTTCGCCTCTGATTCGACTAGAGTTGTTGTAAGTTACTAAACAAAATTCGTGCTCTTAGCACTGGTGAACCAGCATTCCCGACGAAATATGATCTAAACACTGTAGAATATGGTGAAAAATCAACATAAAAAGGAGCCCGTTCTATCTGGTTGTCACGGTTTAAGAGTTAAACGTTCTGACTCGATAAGTTACTATTTTATTATTACATATAGCAGTAAATGTATACTTTTGTTTGTTTATATGATTGAATAAACATACATGAATTATTGAAGTTTTTTATATGTTATATAACAAATCAATGTTCCATTTAAATTCAGCTTATCGAATTGTTGCGGTACCATAGTCAATGTGGTTTATCCGAGGCGTGGATATTGCGAGTTTAAAACTATACCCAAAACCCTGCGCCGACGCCCTGAAATATGGGCGGCGAGCGCAATTTATGAACATCCTCACGGGGACTGACACAAATAAAATGAATGAGCATGCTTTTATTATTTTAAATAGTCACTTCATAATATGTTTTGAATTCATCATATTAATTTTTCAGTTAAAAGTTTAACATTTCACCGTGCCCAATATGACAAATGACGCATTATTTTTCTTTAATTAAAGCATAATGGCATTTGAAATAACATACATACAAAAACATTTTTTATTTTTTATTTTAAATAAATAATTATATACCTGTAATTTGTGAGTTAAGAAAAACCCTCTAAATGACAGAATCTTAACAATATACTGACGATCATAGATATATGTCAGATATATTTGCCTACGATTTTCGAGAACATGAGACCACCATACTCATTAATTTATAGATATTTGACCCTGCGCAGTTTTATCATTTTATTATAAAATGCAAGTGCTAAATTGTCCTGTTTAGTATAAGACATAGTTCAGCCAGTCGCAGTATATTGACCCCAAGTCAGCCCGCAAACAGTTACGCTTTTGGGCTCTCTGTGTTGTCAATACAACGTGAGGATGCCCTCAGTAGTCTGTTCTATTTGTTAAGTGGGGTTGAGTAGAGGCGTATTATTGATATACACTCTTTTACATAATATAATTATTGTATTGTCATTGTTTGGCCAATCGACGTAACGTTTCTGTAAGACGTAAACGTCACTTCATGTGTTTTGGTTCAATTCATACTTCTCATGCCCAAAACATTTATAAAATTTAAGTAAATAAACAATGCAAAACTGACGTGTGTATGACAAATTGTAATAATGGTTATACGAAGAAATGTTCTTACAAAAATATGCCTGTCATATATATGGTAACTCCGTATCAGGACAGGTACTTGAACAAGCTCTAGTGCAAAGCTTGTCAGTCATTATCATTTTGACTGTTTTGGTACAAAAGTATGGCTCTTATTGTTGGTAAGATAACACATTCATTTAAGACCTATTCTGCCGCCGTGGTTAGTTATGTCAATAGTTCCTAATCAAGACGTAACATGCTTCAAGAAACACAACTGCATTCCGTTAGTTCTATAACATACATGTGTGTCGTATGTTTAATATACGTTAAGTCAAACAAATGCTTGTTACATCTTCGTAATCAGACATACATCATTTCTACATTTAACTTTTGCAGTCTGATCTTCGGCACATTGCCAAATAATATGGAAATAAATAACCGTATATTCGAACATTTTAACATTTGGTAATCGAATCCTTGAATGTAATTGAATAGGCCATCGATAAAGGAAGCAACAAATAATGAGTTCGTTTACAAGAAGATGTGCGTCGCGTAACATTCAGGAAGTATAGCGTTAACGGTTGTTATCTTTTATATCAGCTTAAATGACCGAAAATATACGGTAGGTACTATATTCCCATTCTTATATGAGTCTTAAATATGCCATATTGTCACCATGAGGGGCACCCATACTGGTTTGCTTGAGAAACTTATTGATATGCCCCTCACATCTGAACTGCATGAACTTGTATCCTTATCATGAATTCCTCCCTAATATAACGTTTTCAGTGGCTGCTAGTTACACACGAAACAGTGCGACCAATAATGGTGAATCTGAAAGCTTTTATTTTGGTCGAGGTTTGGTTTGCCTACAGCTAAGCAGATCACATGAACAATGATGTCGTGGTTCTTGAACGACTTTCAATGCTGGAAAGGCAGCTACTTGAAACGAGAACGGAGCACGTGATTCCAGAATCTAGCACGAAAAAACAACCGAAAAGATGGGAAAGGAGCTGAGTGATACCAGAGCAGAGCTCAATGCTATCAAACTCATTTTCAGCAAAAGTGCGTCTACAGCTCATGGGCTCAATAATTGAGGTAAAGCATTGTATTTTTTATGGCGATGATAACTATACGTGGTACCTTTTTAAAATGTTCTCTTACAAGCATCTTATAATTTGTTGCAATAAATAAGCATTAAGCTACCGGAATGTTTCAAGTGTCAATATACGGTAACAAAGCATTATCCATATTTACACAAACACTTATTTGTTTTATGAATCCCTTTGCTCAGTTGTTGATGGAAACCAGGTTTGCGAATAACATATACTTGGCTTATTTTTAATTTCGAGCAGTGTCCACAACATGACCAATGCAGCATTTGCACGATGTAAGATTCTTAAATTGGTATGCTTACATCTGCTTTTACCAACACCATCTGTGTACGTAATACAAAAAATCAATATTATTTGATTTTTAATTTCCAAAACGTATGAACACGATTTTAAAATTCTTATCAAAAATGTATGTGTGTGTGTTTTTTTTTGATTGCTCATGGTGATCTTATGTGGTGAGCGGCTGTCATTGGTCGTGTGCCGTGTGTTGCATGTCACGTGTCAGTTGTCAAACACTTCAAACCTATTCGCCTCGTAATTTGCTTGGCATATTTCCATTTATCGTCATTGGAATGATCCGTGCTTGAACGTTTTACAAAATTGTTCAAATCGTTTCATTCTTCCTCATATTAAGGTCACCATAGCTCGAAAGATTTCAGAATTTGGGAAAAAATCTCTGAAAACGAAGGTTCACAGGTGCAAGTGTATGTTTATGACGAAGTGTTACAAATGATATGTATATTTTGAAGTGTTAAACACATTCTCAGCTGAAACAGCAAGGCCCAATTGCGACTGAAATTGTTCGTTTAAACGCCCGATAAGTTTATTAGTTATAAGTTAATGATTATTATAAATTATTACCAGATGTAAATTATTTTCATTATATATATAGCTACCTTAAATGCGTGTATTTCAGATCATGCATGTTCGTCTAGTTGTTCAGAGAGCAATAGAGTTTGTAGTCCTTTCTAACAATTACGGGGCCTCCCGTATGGGGATCCCGTCCGTATCGAATGTCATGTTATAAAAAGTCGTGTTAATCAATTGAATAAAATGACTGAATAGCTAGGCTGTTCATCGAAACTGCTATCCTCAGATTTGTTTTCAATTGTTAAACGAACTGAGATAAACGACATGGTGAAATATCTGTTTGTTTTAACTTATGTTCCAGCATCGAGGAAAACTGGCACCTACGCATTCACGGCATATTTGGATCATACCGACCAACACCTGGGCATCGATCAGACTATCATATTTAACCAGGTCAACTTGAACTTGGGAAACGCATATTACCGGTTCACAGGTGAGTATTTGTTTATGATTTATTATGATATTATATGTGTGATATTTTATTTAAGTGAGCTTTTATCTTAGATTTAACCGGTTCACAAGTGACAGTGATTTTGATAGTAACTGGTCTGATGTACTCTGCCTTCCCCAGAGTTGCCTTTTGGAATTACTTTAACTAGCCAACAAAAAATGGTTTCAGCGATAATATAATTTATGTGATTTGTGTGTGATACATTTGAAGACAGAAATTTAAATATGCTAACTTTAATTGTGCCGTTGTGATTATATAAAAAAAAAATCAGTGTGACAGAAACACAAACAATATTATAGTGATCATGTTTACAATCGAATAATTCAAAATGTGTTATATACACAATCTTTGCCAAGCAATCAATCAAACACACACATACGTATTTATACTGGGCGACGATTGTTTTTTCATCATGAGAAAACATGAAAGTCAGAATAATTATTATAATCTAATCTTTTACGAATATGCATCTTCTCTTCTGAAATAGTGAATCCACTTTTTTTACATTCTGTCTTGTTTCGTACAAATTGTTCGTGTAATTGAATGGCATGATAGTTCGAAACTGTCTTATTCTATGATTTAATAATAATTTAGAACTTTTATTGTGAAGAAACTGTATAAACATTTTATACTAACAGTAGTTGTTCTGGTTCTCTTTTGAGAAAATTAAATAAGTCATGTTCTAAACGTTTTCTTAGCTGAATCTTAGATAATCATATATATCTTAAATATCTTTTGTAAGAAATACAACATAGTAATAAACACATATTATTAGAAGTCACATACAGGTGTAGTTTTAGAAAGTGATGAGGTAATTTTTTTTTTGTATTTCGGTAGGTTTTTAACCAAGAAAGACACAATTCATAATACATTATATAAGAGAATTCTACAATTGTAAATCTGCTGCAAAGTTTTCTAACATTAAAATTATGAAATACAGTTATTCTTAGATTATTTATTATATTTTATGATACTTCAAGAAAAACTTGACAAATCTTAAATTAAAAGAAAAGCTTGCAATAAGAACAGGAAAAATATCGAATTGCAAAATATAATGCCTTTTCAAAGTTAATTTTCATAATTTGCATATCTATTTGCTGCATTTTATGTCTTTAAATACAGATCCATCCAATTATTTAAATTATTACATTTCATTTAGTTAATTATTAAGCGAATTTTTCAAAGAAAGTTATAAGATTAAAACTAAAAATATCAATATTAAAAGCGAACATTTATGTTCTAGAACATTTTTAAGCGTCAAGTCTTTGAATTATATAGAATTCCGCACCTGTTCGAAGTCAGAAAGCAGTCGGTTTCATAAGGTCGTGTTGTGTTCTGTTTTTATATAAGGTTATTTGTTAACAGCAGCTGAGCTTTAAAATAAATAATCTTAATTTGTCGCACATGTGCACTTCAACATTAACACTTGATTAGTCAATTTAAATATTGAAAGAACAGTTGCAAATCGTAAATTTAAAAAGCAATAAGGTACTTATTTAAAACACGACTACGTGTATAAGTTAACCTATAAGTGTGTATTGATCAGAAAGTATCATTTCGTATTTGCTTTCAAACGCGGACTTGTCGATTCAAATGTATAAGTAGAGGAAATGATTGTATATATTTTAACCAGTTTAAGCTGCCATGCAGGTCACTAATTAATGGTGAACATTTTAATTGCAATTTAACACATTTAATGATTTAGTATTCCTTCCTAGAGGTTGATGAGGTACAGATACATATAGGTTTGTGTTGTTTTCTTGTTACATCGATCATTGTACGAACTTGCATCCTTTTGTTTCTCAGCTTAGCAAGTTGGAATAGAGATTTAATATTCGATTGTTCCGGCTTGATTGCATGTGAAGTCAAAACGAGTGTTAGATGTGCGCATGCAATTGCAGTGTCTATCATCTTCTTGTTTTGAAATTGCTGTACAATTTCGGTTTGCTATACAAATTATGTCATACAAAGCTATCTATAATGTTTAAAACCGGAACTTTCAATGCAGATTTTACTAACTATGTAATTGTCTTTCTTTTATTTGCACTAACTTGATTTTGCTTTAGTAATAAAATAATAGTATGTATCTCCTCGACTGAAAATCTGGGAATGTTGCGTTGAATATATTTTTAGATGGTAGTCAACAATTGGCTTAATTTAAGTCACACCTTAACCATAAATATAACGGTTAGCTTTTCAAAAGAAATATGTGTACGTATGGGTCCTTTTTTATAGTACAATATAGGTTTTATCCCAAAACTTTTTTACATAAAACTGTCCTGTTACCGTAGCATACAAATCTCAAATTCGGTAGTTGTCTACCTTTGAATTTAGATGTAAAGAGTTCAAAAGATGTTGAACAAAGCCCAATATAATGCTTACAAAATTATACAACTGACCATGTTATTTGGGCTATTGAAAGCAAATTGCCTTAGCCCGTATCGATATGATCAGATGAATTATGCAATATGTTCACTTAATAATTCTCAAGATTTTATCAGAAACTATTTGTTTATATAAGCCGTCGCTGTGTACTTTATCGTTTACTTTTACATACTTCCAAAATCCATATGGATTAATCTTCTCTTTTAATTATGACCTATATAAATATGAATATAAACAACTAAGCTCAACAATCAATACACTTAACACACTGTGACATATGGAACCTCTTGAATAAAAGGGTATTCTAGATAACTCGCAGGGCAATCAGAATGTTCCCCTACACATTTTAAGGGTAATAATTAAATGAAAAGAGGGATTAAAGTAATTAAGAAATTTGTCCTCCAAAAAGTAACTTTTGCACCCATAACAATTTTATTAATTCAGTAGTTAAGGTTCACCCAACAACACTTGTATCCTAAAAATAATAAAGATTCACCCATTAACATTTTCATGATCAAATCAGTTAAGTTTAGCCCACATCAGTGTTTTCATCGCAAAACGTTATTGAAGACAGTATTCACTAAAATGCCAACCAGTTTTACGCGGATTCAAATTCAAAATACAATTCCTATAAAATGTGTTCGTGATTCCAATTTCTTTGATGAAAGTACAGCGTTTGCGAGGCTTTGTATTATGATTAATTATTGAATTCACAAGAACAATTACTGCGGTGTTTGTTGTCGGTGATAAAATGTCTATATCTCAATGCACCCAGTATTTGTATAGAATATTGGTATTGATATCACGTTTTTTTTTGCAAATACAATTCTTGTAACACCCAGAGTGTAAGTGTCTTAAATACATGTAATTGGATACGTTTTATTTTTTTCTAAATCAAAATATATCATCAAAAAAACATATACATATATACAGGTATAATAGATTAATTTAACTACAAGAATATTCGCTTCTTTAGTTCTTAGATAGGATTATCGCTTTTATATGCGTGATTGTCTTGAGTATTTTTTTAGTTATCGAACAATAACGCCTCATGTTCAAGTCTATGTATCTAATACGGAAATTAATTCATTTCCCGACATTTCCACATATAGATAACTGCATTGCATGTTTGCTGATTGAAATCACATACCGATGCAATTGTTCAATTTCCTTTATAATTGGGATTTCGTTTGCTTCACAGATTTATGCCAAATTACATAATCAAACGTGATATACTGTCACCGTTATCAGACAGACGGATTTCACTTTGCCTTGATCGGTTGATGGTCTATTTGTTATGAATTAAGCACAAACATTAGGTGACTTAATATAGGATTCAATATCGGCTTCGATCTGCTATCAGACAAAAACAATGATCCATTTTCACTTCACTAGTGGCATACACAATTGCTAGTTTATATTTCATTTCCCTAGGGTATCGTATAAATGCGTATTTTAAAACGTTTTCACTTTCAACGCAATAGTTCATTTGTTATTTAGTATATATGTAAAACAGACGTCGTTAACATTAAATTTCGACTCAAATGATGTTAATTAAAGCTACCATATACATGCAGAACTAATTATATCATTCGAAATTCGTCATCCCAGTAAATATGATATACGCGTGTTTAATGTCTGTTTCCATTAATACCTCAACTTAACAATCCTATTAAACGTCCGAATTTATTTCAAATAATCATTGTTGACAAGCACTTGCCTTACACAACCCATTATTAGAGTGTTATTGTCATTTAGTGTTATGTTCGGTGGTATTTATATACAATTTAAACTATAGAGAATTAAACGTTTCTTAATGCAATTGTTTTGTGAAACGCTTAATATATTTCTTAGATTTACATTGATGGAAATTTGTACTCTAGTGGAAGTCTATTCTTCGATTCAATTCCCACACTTGACAACACCTACTAAGTTATCAATATTTTTTGGTAACCATGGTGCATGTAAATGACAAAATGCCAAGAATGTATGACATTTGGTCTGTCCGTTTTCAGGGAGATCGACCCTTAAACGAACATCAATCATTGTCATGAAAAGCGAAAATAAAGTTTACCCATTTCCACAGCATTGAAATGCCCAAGGTTTTGTAAATAGTTGGTATATACTACATTACAATATGTTTTTTGGCGGTGACCCCAGCTTTATTCTACTATGTGTATATGTTGTTTCGTTTTGTGCCGTACTGTACCGTTTTGGCAATTGGTTCCTTGCCATAAATAAAGGACCACAGAGGTGTGTATGATAAAACTGCAATACTGCTGCAGCTTATGGAGTTTCACTTCTTCATATTAAACGTGGTAACCTTATTGATACGAAAACAAAGGCTTGATCGTTTCCTGGACAATAAGTTAAATCGAGTTAAAATTAAATGTTAACACGAATATCGTCGTTTGAGTATGTATCTCTGTAGGATTGTTAGTTCTCAATCTCGACAGATTAATATGACGAACACAAGCTACAAACAATTTAACACATGTTAACAATGAGATAATTCGTGTTTGATCACTTAACTATGCGTTCAAAAATCATTAAAGCCATACTTGTTTCTATTTAAATATTTAGGATCAATCCAATTGAGAAAAGAACTCTGAAGACACAAAGAAGTTGCTGATTGCGTTGGGCGCCAACATGAAAGAAACATAATCGGGCCAACATTGTTTTTTTTCGATATTTTATAGTCGAAATGGTAAATTTCGTTACTTTAGTCTCACCAAAAATATATACCCTACTTTATTGTGTTCTAGTACCATAGAAATACATACCCGGCACACTCATTCTAATAGCTAAGGTTACTGTGTATACTACATTAGGAAGAAGGAAGGTTGTGGTAATGTTGGTATGAGATGTTTATATTTCATGTCGAGACGTCCGTATAATAACACCAGCTCCATTGCGTGTCTCAATTGTAGAGGTAATTAGTTGGAAACGTACATATTCTACCCAAATCCATGACATTTAGTAGTTTAATGCATACCATGTTGCAACGGAATAGCAATAATCGGCATAGGTGGTAATGAAACACATTTTAAGTAAATGTGATGTGTTTTCAATCTTTTTTGTATAAAGAAGGGATGTAGTTGATGCGTGTTAGTAATTTCATTTAATCGTGCCTCAAAAAGTTGTAACTCTGTTGCTCTGGTCTCCTTGAAACCATTGAGTAATAAACTAGTAATTAAATTGAATGCGTTTTAATTCCCTTTTATTACTGTTTAATTTGAGTTACAATGCTACGAGATTAAATTTTATTTACACTTATATGTATCATGAATATTGCTGGCCAAGTGTGAGGTTGAGCGCTCATTAACTGGTTTAAACCCCCAATGCTTAGCATTGACCGTTCCAAGGCGGTGACCCCAGCTTTATTCTACTATGTGTATATGTTGTTTCGTTTTGTGCCGTACTGTACCGTTTTGGCAATTGGTTCCTTGCCATAAATAAAGGACCACAGAGGTGTGTATGATAAAACTGCAATACTGCTGCAGCTTCTGGAGTTTCACTTCTTCATATTGTGTGAAGGCTTTAATATTAAATCACCTAAACT
>VMBQ01004354.1:20780-83948 GCA_007657795.1 Dreissena rostriformis | reverse complement strand
ATCTCAGTACGCGATTATCTCAGTACACGGTTATCTCAGTACACGGTTATCTTTGTACACGGTTATCTCTGTACACGGTTATCTCAGTACGCGGTTATCTTAGTACGCTGTTATCTCAGTATGGGGTTATCTCTGTTGGCGGTTATCTCAGTACGCGGTTATCTCAGTACGCGGTTATCTCAGTACACGGTTATCTCTCTACAGTACATAGTTATCTCAGTACACGGTTATCTCAGTACACGGTTATCTCAGTAAACGGTTATCCCAGTAGACGGTTATCCCATTACACGGTTATCCCAGTACACGGTTATCCCAGTACACGGTTATCCCAGTACACGGTTAATCCNACGACACTTTCCGCTTTTATGATATTTGTCGTTTAAACAATGTCTCTTCTTAGCAAAAATCCAGTTTAGGGACCAACTGTCGAACCTGATTAGCCTGTGCGGACTGCACAGGCAAATCTCAGAACACTTTACGCACATTCATTGATACCCATTTTCTCAGAGCGCGACTCATATAATGGTTTTCGCCCATGATGAGGTGTCTCAGAACTGTAAAGTACACGGTTATCTCAGTGCACGGTTATCTCAGTACACGGTTATCTCAGTACACAGTTATCTCAGTACACTGTTTTCTCAGTACACGGTTATCTCAGTACACGGTTATCTCAGTACGGTTTTCTCAGTACGGTTTTCTCAGTACATAGTTATCTCAGTTCACGGTTATCTCTGTACACGGTTAATATCTCTGTACACGGTTATATCTGTACACGGTAATCTCAGTACGCGATTATCTCAGTACACGGTTATCTCAGTACACGGTTATCTCTGTACACGGTTATCTCAGTACGCGGTTATCTCAGTATGGGGTTATCTCAGTACGCGGTTATCTCTGTAGGCGGTTATCTCAGTACGCGGTTATCTCAGTACGCGGTTATCTCAGTACACGGTTATCTCTCTACACGGTTATCCCAGTACACGGTTATCCCAGTACACGGTTATCTCAGTACACGGTTATCTCAGTACATAGTTATCTCAGTACACGGTTATCTCAGTAAACGGTTATCCCAGTACACGGTTATCCCATTACACGGTTATCCCAGTACACGGTTATCCCAGTACACGGTTATCCCAGTACACGGTTAATCCAGTACACAGTTATCCCAGTACATGGTTATCCCAGTACACGTTTATCTCAGTACACGGTTATCTCAGTACAGGGTTATCTCAGTACACGGTTATCTCTTTCCCTCAGTACGCCTCCTGGGATTCCGCGTTCCACATGATCGCTATGTCAAAGGTGGACATCCAGTTCGCCAAGGCCCAGCTCGTCCTACTGCTGCGGGAGTGGTACATGCACCCGAACGGACAGGTGAGGTTGAAGGGCAAGATTTGCTCAGACAATATTAATTATTATTACATTTGTATATGAAATGGACGGGACTTGTTCAAAGTTTCGGCAAAATGACAATTTTCAAAAACAATAACCAAAGATTGCAACAAAGAATGATTTATTACAAACAAACAAAAAAAATAAAACTACTGACTTACAAAAGTGTTAACAATTATGTGCGTTTATTGAAATAATCCATAGAAATCTGAAAAAAATAATAAATAGTTTGTAACGTTTTTCATCGACAATGAAGAAGTGTACCAACATGGTGTTTAAACTACCATACAATTCAGCCTGCGTGGTGTAGTGGTAGCGCGTTAGATGTTGCTTCCTTGTTATGTTAACTATCTAAAACTATTCCAAAAATTTCATTTTGGTAAGTCAATTTATTTATTGTCACCTTTTTTTTTAATACGAAAATCTGTGAGCAAGCCCCTTTAACCGGAACTCGTTATTCACAAGAGTGAAAATTGAGGTATTCTTCTTCACAGTGATAGCCATGTTGTGGCAATAACTAATATTGAATCTTTTTTTTCATGTTGTGTGCTTTTAAAACCGCTTAAAGAAGTTGTTTAAGCCAGTGGTAATTTTATGGACTGTATACCTATTACTATAGAAATGTATTTTTTAATGGCACTAGTAAATACAACATTGCCATTGTAAACCAGACATTATAGTTATTAAAGAAATTTATGAACTGCATTTATGGGAAAATATCGAACCTTCACGCTTAACAACTGTTTTCAGATTCCGGCGTACGAGTTCGCCTTCGATGACGTCAATCCGCCGGTGCACGCGTATGCAGTCCTAAAGGTGTACAAGTTCTCCGGGCTGAAGGGTATGAGGGACGAACAGTTCCTGGCGCGATGCTTTCATAAACTTGTCCTAAACTTCACATGGTTTGTAGCTAACCAGTATTTACATTTATGCATGAATATAATGTTTTTACCATTTTTACCGTAACAAATGAATGTATTATTTCCCACACCGGATTCGAGTTATTTCGATTAAAATATAGCGCAATACATATACTGTAATGGCGTCATTAAACTTGTGTAACACGTGCAAGAAACAAAAACCCAAAATGAATATAAGAAACGATTTATGCTTAAAGAGCTCACGACTATCATGTTAGTGTTTGGAAACTGTGCAAAATATACTACAACTAGAGCAATATTTTAGCAACACTATGAGCGGCGAGTGAAATCGAGGAAACCTTTTGCGTTATTTTGTGGCCCCGGGTCTCATGTGATACGTAATCATGCATGCCTTTCGAAAAATACATACTCTTTGAACTAATACTTAGCTTAGATAAATACATATTTCTATCAATTCTATAATATAATATATTTTAGTTTATTATCGCAACCCAGCTAGAAACATTCCCCACCACAATGGGGATGTACCCGGCCCCTCCTGATTCCATGTTAGACACTCTACCGCGTGGCTATAAAAGCTAGCTCATATCGCAAGGCAGTATAAATGCTCCTTATACCTCACCCTACTACATTAAACATGTTTTATATTGTATAGAATGATTGACCTTCTATTGCTGTTTATGCCAGGTGGGTGAACCGGAAGGACATAGAGGGCAAGAACATCTTCTCCGGGGGCTTCCTGGGCCTTGACAACATCGGGGTGTTCGACAGGTCAAAGCCACTACCCGTTGGAGGCTTCTTAGCCCAGGTAAAACATGTGTTTATGATGGTGGGAAATTGTTTAGCGTATGTCCTTTATTATAGCCGGGTAATGTTAATCATCGTTGTTTGATATTTATAAACAATTTACTGGGTACTATTGTCTTAGTTATTTATATTTGGCTTTGCATTCTACTGCTTGTTATTCTGAATACTTAACCAATAAATCAGAGGTTATAAAAATATATCGCGTCTTACCACAAATTGCAACATTGTTTTGAACGATCATACCACCCCGGTTTAAACCAATGTTGTATCTATTCAAAGACACTTAAAACGTATGTGTTCCCTGAAAGCAGGCCATATATACCTTCCGTTTGTGTAGACCCTTGTTGCAAAAAAGACCCCTTTTCGCTTTAAATGTGCAACATATAGAAGGTAGCGAGTAGCAGCGTTTGCAATTCTCTCTGGATCTCCTTGATTTAAAAGGAGATGGAAACAAAATTGGCTTACTATATTTATGACATCAAACATGTTTATAGTAAATTATTTTTTAATTTTTGTGTTGAATCTCCATATTTCAGGCGGACGCCACTGCCTGGATGGGGTTCTTCTGCTCCATCATGCTCGAGATGAGCCTGCTGCTCGCCCACCGGGAGCCCATTTACCAGGATATGGCCAGCAAGTTCTTCGAGCACTTTATCTCCATCGTGGACGCCATGAATAATGTCGATGGCGTCGGTACGACTAATACTTTGTTGCCTGTTTCTTGATTAAGTATGAGTCTCGCTCTGTGAAACGGAGCTTAATGCTTGTGCGTAAAAATGTCGTCCCAGATTAGCCTTCGCAGTCCGCACAGGGATGATAATTTCCGCTTAAAATGTTGTTTTTTTTGCTAAGAAAAAACTTCTTTTAAAAGGAAAATTCCATAAAAGCGGAAATATCGTCCCTGATTATCCTGTTCAGACTGCACATACTTATCTGGGACGACACTTTACGCACATGCATTAAACCCCGTTTTCCAAGATCAAGGCTCATGTGATTTTACGTACGCAATGTTACCCAATTAAATGGAGATGTATGAACATGTGCTTTAACCTGTGTCATTTAAAACCCTTTACAATGTGTTTCCTCTTAAATTTGCTCTCGTTTATGGTAGTAAATGCTACCTCTCAGCTGATATGAAGAAAACGCCTGTATGCATGAGAATAGTATTGAAACGCCACATAAATTGATATATATGCATATACATTAATCATCTTACAATATTGTAAATCCATCCCGACTACTTGATCCTACTCATTATGTAACGTCATTATGTAAACCTCCGCCATTGACAGGCCTGTGGGACGAGACGGACGGGTTCTTCTACGACCACGTGCGCAACAACCACCTTAGCCAGCCAGTGAAGATCAAGTCAGTGGTGGGGCTCATACCCCTCTGCTGCGCCCTCGTGATCGAAGACAAGGACTTCCGACACCACCCGGGATTCGCCAAACGCACCAAGTGGTTCATTGAGAACCGGAAGGACCTCTCAAAAGGGGTAAGCCAGAAAGAAGACATGTAAATAAAAGATTATGAGCAATGGATCTTGAACTATACTTAGATTACGCATTGTTGGTTATATATATTGATTAAATAATCCAGAACCATTTCAAATTCAGATCATGGACAAACTGAATAATCAACGGTATTATTTTACGAATAGAAAAAAAGACTCACGCAACCATTAGCCATAAATAATTTNTTAAGTACTAGTAATTATAAATATGAGCGCGATATGGAAGTGTGATTTATTTCGCCCTATACCAAAGCTCACTGATGATTTCGCTCGCTGAAATTTCACTGAACCATGTCGCTAAACCGCACGCATATGAACACATTCGTTTCAAATGATATACCCCTGAACAATGCATCTAAACCGCTCGCTGATGAACATGTATGTTTCAAATGAAATACCCCTGAACCATGCCTCTAAACCGCACGCAAATTCATGAACATGAGCTTCGCTTTTAATGCATGTGCGTACAGCATCATCCCAGATTAGTCTGTGCAGTCCGCACAGGCTAATCAGTCAAGAACACTTCCCTTTTTATGATATTTTTCGTTTAAAGAGAGCATCTTCTGAGCAAAAATCAAGTTTAGGCGGAAAGTGTCATCCCTGATTAGCCTGTGCGGCCTGCACATGCATTAAACCCCCTTTTCACAGAGTTAGGCTCACATGTATGTAGATCTCTCTGATGACCCGTGGGACGCACAAGGAGGGCTCGCTGCTCCTGTCTATGATCAACAAGGAGAAGATTATCCGCATCCTTGGCCACATGCTCGACGAGAAGAAGTTCCTATCGCCGTACGGAATCCGATCCCTGTCCAAGGTAAGGCCTGGGGCCACATTTGGGATAATTCTGAAACTGCTCTTCACTTTGATGAAGTCAGATTGAACACTTTTTGAAGTTAGGAGTAAAGGTATTTTAACATCGCTGTTTTGAAATGGCATATATTCGAAGTCTTTGAAATAAAGTTCAACTTGTTCGGTAAAATAGGCTCTTTTTCTTCAGCAGATGCAAAAATGATTGTATTAAAAAAGTCGTGTACATGTATCATAATTACTGACTGTGAATGGTGTGTCATACCCCTCCAATAACAACATACTTTACGTGTTTCCCTGTACCTCTGATACTGTCCAGATTAACTAATATTTTTTATCTGGAACAAAATGCGTTCGAATCTAAAGTTAGTTCACATCAATATAAACATCTNCTTATAGTCCTTTCAACGGAGTTTAAAACTAGGCCGAGAAAGGTGATTTCCTGGGAAGGGCCGTCATGTTTGCTGTAATTTATTTGAAACCCAAGCTCACGTACTAGTTTCATTAGTGCGTGAAGTGAACGTTGACATCCTTCATAGGTTTTATTAATGACTAAAAAATCGTCCAGATACACAAGGGATTTAAGAAATGATTAGTTCTTGCGAAATCGTTAACGGCTTGTCCCGTCGGTTGGCTGCAATCATGGATGAGTCTTACTTTTGANGAATGGTGTGTCATACCCCTCCAATAACAACATACTTTACGTGTTTCCCTGGACCTCTGATACTGTCCAGTTTAACTAATATGTTTTATCTGGAACAAAATGCGTTCGAATCTAAAGTTAGTTCACATCAATATTAACATCTATCGGGTGGATCAACTCAATTCTTAATCCTGATGAAACTGAAATATGAGCAGCTTCATGCGAAATAGGGCCTTATGTCATATAGGGCGGGTGAAGTTCCAGGTCAGTTTGTGTATCCGCACAGTCTGGTCTGCAGCTTCCTTGTCCGCTTATGAGATCTCGAAACCTCGAGTGACTCAATAGCGGACAGTAAAGCTCCAGACCAGACTGCACACTTACGCAGCCTGATCTAGAGCTACGCTGGCCGCACATGGAATAAGACTCATTTTCGCATGACTCGGGTGACATACACACTATCTACATTTTTCTCCAGGAGCACCAGAAGGAGCCCTTCACGCTGCATCTAAGCGGCACATCGTACAGTGTTAAGTACGAGCCTGGAGAGTCCGAGACAAAACTGTTTGGTGGCAACAGCAACTGGCGGGGACCTATATGGTTGCCATGTAAGTCTTCTCAATCGTGTTTTATTTATTAGTTTTCACCTTTTAATTTTAACTCGATTGCATCGAAAGCCAAAGGCTTATTGAAACGCTCTCGATTCCGTTTCTTGGATAGAACCAGTACTTGGTGTCTTTGGTGTGTCTAAAGAACCCTCCCACAGTGGAGGATCACGTGCCCTCCCGGTTGCTTAACGGACACCATATCCATTACGTCACGGCGGCCTTGTTTTATTTGTTTACCAAGTGATCTATAATGGCGATTACGATTCCACTTGACCTACACCTAAAACATGTGAAATATTCCTTACTGATTTCGTTATTGTGTTGAAGTTTTGATTTACCTTTAGCAGACTTTGATCTGACTATATGTATTTTTAAAATTTGACATCCAACACACATTTGACTAATTTGTACCATATGGTTTTTCTTACCACATAGTCAAAACCCTTCGTAAAATCAACAAATGTTGTATATTTTCATTAATTTGCATTAAAACATGATTAAGTAAGCATTGAACATGATAAAGTATGCCTTGAAAGAACATTTAATAGAACCAACATTTACGAAAACAAAGCACTTCAAAGAGTGTATTAAATCTTACCACGTGATTCATGTTTAATTCCAGTGAACTACCTAATCATCGAAAACCTTCGGCGGTATGACTACTACTTCGGGGACGAGCTCAAAGTCGAATGTCCCACGGGGTCGGGCGTCTTCATGCGCCTCGGGGAGGTGGCGACGAATCTGGACCGGCGCCTCATCAATCTCTTCATACCCGACGCCAAGGGGAGACGACCTTGTCACGGTACGTGTGGATGACGCTTCTGTTGTTTTTTTCGTCATCTAAATTCATGGTTAAATTTATCAATTAATTATTATTTATAGTTAAGGGGGGGGTACATTTCATTTTATCGAGTAGCTTTCCCAACTACGTGTTCTTCACATTTAGCACTGACTTGGGGGACAAAATCCCCTATAACAACATCACTCGTTGTTTTCGCATGCTTTTAAGGTTCAAGCGTTCCCTGAATCAAAAAAATCGAGGTTATTTCTTTAAAAAACATATTGATCCTTTCAATTATGTTTTTAATTTCTGAAACAAATATTAATCTTAAATGAGGTAAACACAAACATGTCGACATTGGCAGCCTATGAACAATACGTTAAATTGCAGTTATTTGGCATACTTGATTTGGATTAAATAGATTCTAGATTAGCAACTAACTAAATGTCAGGTAGAAATTTATGTCATGAACCGCGTGCACGAAAATAAATGAGAATGGTTATAGGACATAATAAGAGCTTGTTCTTTTTGTTTATAGAGTTTAGGTTAATTATGAAAATGTTTTCCAGACTATTTTGTTAATATGTACTGGTATACGTTTGTTTAGGTGTGTTTTTCACAACACCAGTGCAAACCGTGAGCAGAACCTTTACTATACTAAACAATTTCATTGGGTTCTATACAGGTAAAGATGAGGTTTACGCAACGGACCCGCACTTCAAGCATCTCTGTCTGTTCTACGAGTATTTCCACGGGGACACGGGCCGAGGTTGCGGGGCCAGGTAGGAACCGGAAACTGTGGCTTGTACTAAACTGTTGTTTTTTTTACTTATTAATAGAATCAATACACTATACTTAAGACGAAACTTTTCTAACAGCGCTATAATGATCATTGTGACTTGTTAAGCGAAATGCAAATGATTAATTTTATTTTTCTTGAGTAAATGGCCGTGCATTATTCCTAAGACAAATGTATGGTTGGTAAATACGGACTCAGTAACCGTTTTAAAAACCACTGCAAATAATTACCAAAGTTTTAACAAACGCCTTCTAAATATTACTTCTGTAATTGTAAAACAAATAAAAAATACATTTGCTTTTGGAAAGGTCAGTCCAGCAATCTTTCCACTTTGCCAATTTTGTAGTAGAACCCTGAACCGTTTCTTAAATTTAGTTCTTTCCCCGTATGTGTCGATGCTATTTATGCTCAAGCACGCTTACATTCGCAGCCACCAGACGGGCTGGACGGCGTTGATGGCAAACATCTTGGAGAGAAACGGGGATATGGAGGAAGGATACGACAGCGCAGACGACCTAGACTGCTTTGACTAGGCGGGCGCCATTATCGTGCCAAGAGTTGCATGCTTGAGACTGGTTTCGTTTCTTCAAATTTGGACTGAACATTTTCAGGAAGTGAAGTGCCTTCCAGAGTATTGGGGCATTTCAGGAAAAGACAATGCGTTTTATGACACTTGGACATTACGTTGGGATTGCCAGGTTTGACTAATACACAATCTTAGACAAAACGGCTTGTTAGGAAAAAGACTCTGAATTTTAACGCTCTGTGGAATTTTGTTTGGCCATAGATCTATCTATAAAAAGAAGTTACAAGATCGCTGGTTTTGCTAGATTGTTTTAGTTTCTTCTTTTTTGGACTTATTAATTTTTAGGAAAAGACTGTGCTCCCCAAACCCTGAAAATTCTTATTGGGCAATACTGATTTATTTCAACACATTGGGTTGGAAATCTCTTTTGAAANTGACTACTACTTCGGGGACGAGCTCAAAGTCGAATGTCCCACGGGGTCGGGCGTCTTCATGCGCCTCGGGGAGGTGGCGACGAATCTGGACCGGCGCCTCATCAATCTCTTCATACCCGACGCCAAGGGGAGACGACCTTGTCACGGTACGTGTGGATGACGCTTCTGTTGTTTTTTTCGTCATCTAAATTCATGGTTAAATTTATCAATTAATTATTATTTATAGTTAAGGGGGGGGTACATTTCATTTTATCGAGTAGCTTTCCCAACTACGTGTTCTTCACATTTAGCACTGACTTGGGGGACAAAATCCCCTATAACAACATCACTCGTTGTTTTCGCATGCTTTTAAGGTTCAAGCGTTCCCTGAATCAAAAAAATCGAGGTTATTTCTTTAAAAAACATATTGATCCTTTCAATTATGTTTTTAATTTCTGAAACAAATATTAATCTTAAATGAGGTAAACACAAACATGTCGACATTGGCAGCCTATGAACAATACGTTAAATTGCAGTTATTTGGCATACTTGATTTGGATTAAATAGATTCTAGATTAGCAACTAACTAAATGTCAGGTAGAAATTTATGTCATGAACCGCGTGCACGAAAATAAATGAGAATGGTTATAGGACATAATAAGAGCTTGTTCTTTTTGTTTATAGAGTTTAGGTTAATTATGAAAATGTTTTCCAGACTATTTTGTTAATATGTACTGGTATACGTTTGTTTAGGTGTGTTTTTCACAACACCAGTGCAAACCGTGAGCAGAACCTTTACTATACTAAACAATTTCATTGGGTTCTATACAGGTAAAGATGAGGTTTACGCAACGGACCCGCACTTCAAGCATCTCTGTCTGTTCTACGAGTATTTCCACGGGGACACGGGCCGAGGTTGCGGGGCCAGGTAGGAACCTGAAACGGTGGCTTGTACTAAACTGTTTTTTTTACTTATTAATAGAATCAATACACTATACTTAAGACGAAACTTTTCTAACAGCGCTATAATGATCATTGTGACTTGTTAAACGAAATGCAAATGATTAATTTTATTTTCTTGAGTAAAAGGCCGTGCATTATTCCTAAGACAAATGTATGGTTGGTAAATACGGACTCAGTAACCTTTTTAAATACCACTGCAAATAATTAACAAAGTTTAAACAAACACCTTCTAAATATTACTTCTGTAATTGTAAAACAAAGAAAAAATACATTTAGTTTTGGAAAGGTCAGTCCAGCAACCTTTCCACTTTGCCAATTTTGTAGTACACATGTAGAACCCTGAACCGTTTCTTAAATTTTGTTCTTTCCCCGTATGTGTCGATGCTATTTATGCTCAAGCACACTTACATTCGCAGCCACCAGACGGGCTGGACGGCGTTGATGGCAAACATCTTGGAGAGAAACGGGGATATGGAGGAAGGATACGACAGCGCAGACGACCTAGACTGCTTTGACTAGGCGGGCGCCATTATCGAGCCAAGAGTTGCGTGCTTGAGACTGGTTTCGTTTCTTCAAATTTGGACTGAACATTTTCAGGAAGTGACCGTGCCTTCCAGAGTATTGGGGAATTTAAGGAAAAGACAATGCGTTTCATGACACTTGGACATTATGTTGGGATTGCCAGGTTTGACTAATACACAATCTTGGACAAAACGACTTGTTAGGAATAAGACTCTGAATTTTAACGCTCTGTGGAATTTTGTTTTGCCAAAGATCTATCTATAAAAAGAAGTTACAAGATCTCTGGTTTTGCTAGATTGTTTTAGTTTCTTCTTTTTTGGACTTATTAATTTTTAGGAAAAGACTGTGCTCTCCCAACCCTGAAAATTCTTATTGGGCAATACTGATTTTATTTCAACACATTGGGTTGGAAATCTCTTTTGAAATTATTTATGTCCATTTTTGTTGACTAACGAAGTAAGACTAGTTGCATTTTCACCAACCTGACATGGCTCCAGTCCTGTTTTCACTTGAAAGTGTGACCCATGTTTTATTGTGATAACAGTATATTAAAACTTACTGTGCCATTTATTTCACTAGTGATTCTACTGACACTGATTTTATACACAGTTTGCTCATGCTGTAATATCTGCTTGTTCTGATGTAATGAAGTTTTACACAGTACAATCTTAGGCACGAAAGAACTTAAAACCCATGAATTAGAACAACAGCACTCAGTTGTAAAAGCTTTCAACCTCTGGACTGGGTAGTGATATGTTTGCAAATCATAGACAGTTTAACTAAAATGTGCACATGTAGGTTGACATTGTTTGTGTTTATGGCTTTGTAAAAACAATGTATATAATGCGNTCCGTGATTGCATTATTACGCAATGAGTTTCGGTTCTGGGGCGGGGTAAATCGATACTAGCTGCATATTATATAAAGTGCGTGTATAAGTTATTATTCAAGAATTAAATTGCTCCATATTTTAATGCATCACTTATTAATATTTTACTAGTGCAATGCCTAAGTGTGAATGGACGATGAATAATAGTGAGTTATTTTCTTTAAATAAAGTGTATTTCTGCATTTAACTATGATCTAAACAAGTCTAGTCTTTAGTGTCAATATATATTTTTTTTAAGCAGATGCAAGATAACAGGTCATGATTGGGTCACATGTTGGCCCCATCACACAGCACCACTTATTGATCCTTTGTGTACAGTATTTAAAATCTGACCAGATGGTTGTGTACCGGTGCAAAGACTTATCAATATATAAGTATATTGATAAGTCTTTGACCTGTGTAACATATGCGCCATATGGGTCTTATGCCATGTGCGGACAGTGAGGCTCCAAACCAGCCTGCGCATTCATGGAATCTGATCAGGAGCCAGCCCTGTTTGCTAATGAGATCACGAGACCTTGCGTCTTATAGCTGACAAATTTAAAAGCTTTTCCTTTAAGCTTGAAGACCGAATACTTCTTCAAAAAGTGTTGTCTGTTGGTCCAAGTGCACAGTTCAGTACGGACACAGAAATGAAATTACGCTAGAATAAAGTCTGTCCTGCATCAGTTATTAGTGAAGGAAAGACATTAATACATTATTAAAAGATCTTTGCTGCAGGACAATGTTTTTAAATGTCTAACTCTGCACAACCAGCACTATGGAACGTTCTATAAACGGGGCATGTCCAAAGATTCATGACTTGACACTTGTCCTACAGTTGTTAATTGATAAATGAATTATCTTTAGAATATGATTCAATACAAGAGAATTCTAAGAGTATAGTGTATGCCATGCTTTATGACGGAATCATTGATAGATTGTGTTGCTGTATCACACGGGTAAACTGATCGTGAGTCGGACACGATACACATTCGCACATATCTGACCTCATATATAACAATGCAATGTACATAAATCCTGTTCAATCTTGATCACTTTCCGTACTCTGAACCTTCCTTTCACAAGAGTTATCGTTCGTTAATTCGTGACGGCCTGTGCAAGGTTGTCTCCCATAAATAGTATAACGCGCTAAATTTTGAAAAAGAAAAGCAACGAGAAAGCGGGTTGTGTTAAAGTTACGGGATGGAAATAGCAGCGAACGCGCAGGTAAATTAGTTTACTTTAATTTTAACAGAAAATTCATCATGAAAAAAAAGTTTGTATACAACAAAACACTTATAATATGAGCCTTCTCATTTGCTATTAAGTCGGACACAAACATTCTGAATTATGATCGTAAATCGGCCAGTCCGACTCTCGATCACCTAAACAATAACTCAAAGGAGAAAGTTGTACTCCTATAGTCCTGCCTTACATATTTCTTATTTATGTAGTAAAGTGTGGAGTAACACATTGAATATTCATTTTACTAGGATGAAGAATGTCGTTGAAGTGGCAGTTAACATTGTTGGAATGCATCACAGGGGTCGCCATGAACTCGAGGTCTATGTCATCCACAATTGCGGTCAGGAGAATGACAACCCTTATGACAAAAACGCTAGTGCTGTGTTAAGTGACGCAGAAATGAGGAACAAAGTCGGAAACCTGCGAAAGGAGGTTGCAGCCCGTCAAAAAAAAAATGTGTGTCAACATATAAGGGGCAAATGCTATTTTTAAGCCAAACTAGCTGCGTCCAAATTCAATCGATTCAAGGGACCTATGCAAATATGCAATATTGGTTTCAAGTGTGACGACGAGCATGTCGCCGATGTCCGCCAGTGTCTGAACGGCTACATTTTGAAAGTGTTTTAACGATGTGAACTCCCAGTTCCTTGGCAGCCTTTGGCTGTCTGGATTTTATTGCATAAATGAGTCGCTTTTCAAGAAATATCGGTTTGATGGATCTTCGAAAATGTCACCCAGACCAATTATACATTTAAAACAATAAAATAACTCATTTTAACGTTTCGGCTAAAGCCATTCTCAAAAGATTATGTACGGACATATTTGCTTGCTCGTTTTAAGATTCGAAATAACAGGAATTGTTCCTTATACTTCATATTATTTAGATTCTTAAAGGAAACATTTTCAGGGTACTCAATTTTTCAATACATTACTGAAAAGCAAAGATGTCTAAACTGTAGTCTCGTGATCCGGGACCACATTTTACGCCGATGCTTTAAGCCCAGCTTTCTCGTAGAGCGAATCATTTTCATACGTTAATAAATTGATGTTAATATTGTATCGTGTTCTTGTCTACTTGGCCCTTTGATATTTCTTGTAAAATTGATTGGTAGTCCTTAACAATAAACGGATATACTTTTATTTAGTCACTTTTCCCCTTATTTAGATATGAACTTAATTTTACTTAATTTTCCTTCAATCAATATTCAGACCAAATTACAGTTATTTGTTCAACTTGTTTAACCAATTTTAAATTATGGCTCAGAAATCTGGGGCTTAAATGAATCCATGACATTTAAGTTTCTTTAAAAAAAAATAAGGTGTGAAAATTCAAACTCAAAATATTTTTTTATATGGAGAACTTGGTAGAACATCCTTAATTGTGAGACGTGCAGNATGTCAGACACGCGAGTTTCTATTGGTCGATCAGGTATGCCGTGGTTTATGTCACACGTCATGTTTAAATTTACTTTTGTATAATTAAAGTATAAATGTTAGCAACGTGCATAATTACACGTCATTATAAAATTACACAAACCTACGGCTGTAAGCGTATTTCAGTTTTATTTTTGATTCATTTAAATCGATGAGTTTATATATTTAATTTCTTATAACATTGCTTCATTTTTGAAGTAACACATATCATTTCATTATAAAGCGTCTAGCATTTGAATTGTGATATTATAGAAGATAACTCGATAATCGTACCAAGTCGGACACCAAAATTCTGAATTATGATCGTAAGTTAGACAGCCCGACTCTTGATCACCTAAAAAATAACCTGAAGTTGTACTCATATAGTCCTGCCTTACTTAATATGTTTCTTCTTTATGTAGTATAGTGTGGAGTGGCAAATTGAATATTCATTTTACTAGGATGAAGAATGTCGCTGTACTGGGAGTTTACATTGTTGGAATGCATCACTAGAGGTCGCCGTTTACTCGATGTCGATGTAATCCACTATTGCGGTCAGGAGAATGACAACCCTTTACGACAAAAACGCTATTGCTGTGTTTAGTGACGCAGAAATGAGGCACAAAGTCGGTTANACCCAAAATAATTTTTTATATGGAGAACTTGGTAGAACATCCTTAATTGTGAGACGTGCAGTTAATGTAATAAGGTATTGGCTTAAAGTTACCCATTAAGAAGACCATAAATATGTTAAGTGCATATATTTACATATGTGTCACAGTTTGATAAGTGAACCAAATATGCTCACATGGGCTAAAGCTGGCTGTAACTTGTTGCAGTCCTTGGGATTACATTATGCATGGATAAACCAAGGAGTAGGTGATGATAAGTGATTTTTATCTCTTGTTAAATCTAGATTAAATGATGCTTTTATACAAAATTGGATGTCTGAACTGAGTAATTCATCAAGAGCAATAAGTTATAATCTTTTTTTGTAAATTTGAATTTCAGCCTTATTTAAATGATGTTACTATTGATAAGTTTAGGATTAATCTGTGCCGACTAAGGGTATCTTCACATATATTGGGAATATAGTCAGGCAGATGGCATAAACCAGAATCTATACCATACCAGGAAAGAAAATGTCAACATTGCAATGTCTTGGAGGATGAATTTCATTTTTTGTTTGAATGTTCCTTATACAATGATAGTAGAAAAAATACATTTAGTAATATTTCTGGAAAAGACCAAATATTCCAAAATTTAAAGAGTTAATGCAATCTGATAACCAAACAATTAACAGAAATTTAGCAATTTATGTTCATAAAGCATTTTTTCAAAGAAATGTCTATAAATATTATTTTGAGTAATATCCATGTCAGAAAAGTTGACTTCTCGCTGTCAATAGTACTTTATGTTAAAATTATGTTGAAATACATGTATCCTTTAATAATATATGTATAGAACTTAATATAGTTTGTATATGATTTATCATTCCATGAACTAGTATTTATTGATGACCACTTGCATGCATTTTGTTTGTATAAATATATCCAACATACATGTGTACTCATGGACTGTAATGTCTAATGTATCTTGAATAAACCAATATGAAAAAGTGGAACAATGAAGCGATGGCTATGGCGGTGAAAGACGTGGAGAATGGCGTTTCCGTTAGGAAAGCGGCTGAAAAGTACAGTGTTCCTAAATCTACCCTTTCCGACCGGCTGACAGGGAGAGTTGAGGCGGGAAATCATGGGGGAATGAGAGCCATTTATGTCCGAAGGACGAAAAAGAGCTCATTCGATTTGCGACAGAGAGAGCCGAGATCGGCTTAGGGTTCACGAACAGTACATGTGTCAGGTTTGTAGGCGTATTTGCGAAAGAAAGAGGAAAGCCATTCCGCAATGAGACTCCATCGGATATGTGGTGGCGCCGTTTATAGCTTTTCTTTGCGTTGTGCTGAGGCAACAGCTGTAAACCGCCTCAGCTCGATGACGAAAGAACGTATTACTATGTACTTTCAGGAGATGAAGTCCATTTTAGACAAGCATGATTTCCATCACAGCCAAAATCGAATTTGGAACATAGATGAGACGGGCATAACCATGTGCCAAAAGCCTCCAAAGGTAATAGCTAGTAAAGGCGCAAAAATGCTGCACGGGCAGGCAAGTCTGTCCAGGGAAACCATAACGGTTATTGCACGTGGCAATGTATCGGGACAGAAAATTACATCGCATTTCATCATCCCTGGAAAAACGACAAAGAAATTACACGGGTTTGACACGAATTCGTGTCTGACGGATGGCTCCCCCTTAAAGTAGAACTTTTATTTCAACAAATACATATACATATATACACATTTGAAATGTACCTTTATGGTCCTTGTTCAACATGATGTTATATCTACATAAATTTACAATTTGGCGACAATCAGTGCTTAAATACATATCATGGTGTAATATTCATATCCGTGTATTTACAAATTTGCTAATCGAGTATGTTCATAAAATATGGTGTGTATATGTACACTACTCTATATTTATAAAGAATTTCATTCATTCTTAAGAATTACATCATACTCACATGAAAATCTAATATTACAGCACTTCTTAATCTCTAATGTTTTAATTTGTTTCAAATTGAGAATCATTTACATATGAATTGCATTTTTCTTCTTTTATCATAGAATGATTGAAAAACATAAATAAAATAAATCAATACAATTTTGTAATATCTATGATATCTATGTTAACTCTATAATCATAATGATGCATGCATGAAAACGATACAGTTACCATCTATATACACATTTTGAAGCGTACACAATCTTAATTGCAATAAACGATATAAAAATTAATGCATTGTACAATGTGCTTTTCTCAATTCGAAAGCTTTGCTTACATTTACAGCTAGGTTTCGTAATATTTCACAATTATCATGTGTAATCAGCTCGACTGTTTTAAACATATTTAGTCTATGACGGCAATACTGCTTAAGATAATTTTCTCGTACGCTATCATAAAACTCACATTCAAAAAGAAAATGAAATTCGTCCTCTAATTTATTACATTTGTTACATAGTCTTTGTTCCTTTGGCGCTCTATTCCATCTACCTGTTTCAATATTTAATCTATGTGATGACATTCGTAGCTTTGTAAGAGCATTTCTATAGCATTTTACATTTACATGTTTAAGATATGGTTGAAATTCAAATTACAGAAAGTGTTATAGAATATCACTCTAGATGAATTTTCCAATCTACTATGCCAGTCCTGTACAAATATGTCCTTAACACGTTCTTGCTCAAATACACTAATAAACTGGCTATTGTTTCCAACACTCTGTTGCAGCCATACATGATAGAACCCTAATCTACACAACGTATCTTTAACAAGTGAAGCCCAGTTTTGCTTACAATGGTTATAATCAATATCATTTAGCATAGTATTGTAAATACACGACACATATTTTCTATCACAACAACCAGTGATCTTCAACCAACATTTAACAATGTTTTGAGTGCTACATTTAACACCTAATACAGACTTGCAAAACTTTGTATGCACTCTTTCAATCGGAGTTGCTCGAGCAAACCCCAAAACCTCAGCACTATAAAACAGTTTTGGTTTGAATATCTTTTCAAAGAGATATAACAAATGTTCAACAGTAATATTTACGGAACTATACAAATATCTTCTGAGTTTAAAAATCGCTTTAAGAGCCTGGCCGGACAATGTCTCATGTGATTCCGTGAATGAACCTCCCGATGTAAATATTATACCGAGATAAGAATACTTATTCACTATTTCTATATGGTTTTCATCATAATAAAAGTTTAGATTATTTGAACGTCTACCACCTTTTCTAAATATAAGTACTTTGGTTTTATCTCTATTAACAGTTAATTTTCATCTGTTACAATATGTCGATAAAATATCTATATTTTTTTTTGCATTTCTTGCGCTGAATTTGCGAAAATCACAATGTCATCTGCATACGTTAACAGAAACATCTTAAGAGTACCAATATCAACACCTTCGGCACCTTTTTAAGAAAAATTCATCTTCTAGGTCATTTAAATACATAGCAAAGATAAAAGGACTTAAACACTCGCCTTGACGTACTCCTTAAAGGCTTTCAAACATCTATCCAGTTTCACAATTTAGTTTAACACATGAGCGTACTTGCGTATACATAGATTTGATAACATTAAAAAGCTTACCTCTAATACCCAGTTTGCATAATTTGTACCAAATGTTTGGTCTTACCAAATAATCGAACGCTTTAGAAAAATCAACAAATACACAAAATAACTGTTTGTTTTGATTAATTATATAGGTAATAAAACCATGTAATACAAAGATATTGTCCCTAGTTCCCATTTTAACCCTAAAACCAGCTTGCGCTTCTACATATATATAGTTTTCCTCTGCCCAATGCGTAAGTCTAGTGTTTATAAGTCTTGTAAACAGTTTTCCAACAACACTAAGTAATGTTATTCCTCTAAAATAAGTAGCATTTGACACAATTCCTTTCTTATGTATAGGTACAATGTAGCCTTCACTCCAACACGAAGGGAAATAATTACATTCTTAATTCTTATTGAACAGTTGCACAATGCTATCAACTAATACATTTTTACCATACACTAAAAATTCATTTAAAATACAATCGGGCCCTGCACTTTGCCCCAACTTTAGTTCTAAAATACCTTTCAATACATCTGCACTTGTAAATGGAAAATCCAACTCATTAAACATTATTTTTAATTCATCTTCGGCAATTCTATTATTGAAATCATTTACATCTTCGTCTGCTTGAAAAAATGTACTATCAGGGTTGTGTATAGCTCTTAAATATTCAGAAAAAGTGTCTAAAGATATACCTTTAGAACCCTTAGGTGCATTACATTCTTTTAACATTCTCCAAAAGTCTTTGGCATTACTGAAACGTGCAGACAATAACTTTTGTGTTTAAATTTTATCTTGTCCATAGTTAAATGATCTAACACTCTTTTTGTATACACTTGCCTTGACCATTTAAATTCTATTAACATCGCTATGGTTTTTTCTATAATGGTTTAGTTTTCTATAAAAATCGACTCTGTTGGTCTCACAAACATCATTACATACATATGAGGTTGTTGTAGAAGCATCACTTTCCTTAATATATTCATAATAACTTTGCGATTTAGAAGTTTTACCAAATAGTGGTTTACATACATTATCTATACAAGATACAAAACTATACAATTATCGACATCTTCACTTGAGCTAATACAATCAATATTACTATTCAAATCCTGAAGTTTACACTTGAAACTATCACTGGATATTGATTCCTGAAAAAAACATCTTTTTTATCTGCATTCCATCTATAATAAAAATGTGTATGACTATTTGTATTTTCAGTAGTAACATTATAATTAATATCATCAGGATTTATCTGCCCCTGAATGGCAAACTCTATGATACAATGGTCAGAAACAATATGAGGCCCATGTATATAAAAGTTTACAAAAAGTGGTAACATTTCTTCACTGACTATATAATAATCAACTACACTTGAACCTGCAGTGCCCACATATGTATACGCACCTGTACTATTACAGACTCTACCATTTGCAATACGTAGACCTGTTTGCTTGAGAAAATCAAGTAATAAATAACCATTTGCATTAGAACGAATATCTTGAGTTTTCCTTGGTAAAATCTTGTCAACATTATAATCTTCATGTAAGAAGTTACTATTTTTTAAGGTGTGCGTATCCTCTCCTACAAAATCGATAGATTATCCACTCTTGAGTTAAAATCTTGAAGGAGCATAAATGAGCAATTATCTTCTCAATAAGTATTCTGCATATATATAATATTGTCTAATAGTACATCAAAAACATTTGAATCTACTTGTACATTCCTGCTAGAGGATGACGGTATAATATAACACAGACAAATGAACAGATCTGTAGTAAGGTTCAAATGAGTTCCGTCTATTCGTACCCAAATGTGAGAATCTTCATGCTTTAATATACAGGTATTGTCATTAACAAATTTATTTTTAATACATAGTACTATGCCTCCAGAACTTCTGGTGGTACCTGTCACTTTTTCCAATCTATAAAAAACAAAATGCTCAAAACCATTTTTATCAAAGTTTATAACATCAATTCCCCACGTTTCCGTAAAACACACAATATCGTTTTTTTCAAATAATTGAATAATTTCTGGACATTCGAGTTTATTTACACGCTTACTTTTCAGCCTCTGTATGTCCAATAATGAAAATTTAATACACACTTTTTCGTCAATGTTATTTACATAGTTTGTGCTTTGAAAACCCTATTGGGTACCCCTTGTACTGTCGTCTTCTTGCTGATTGAATGTGGGCGGTTCACTATGCGTGGGCGCTGTTCTCTGATTAGCCTGCGTCTTTTTCGCGGTTGGATTTTTCTTTGGAGCACGCGCACTGATCGACCGACCTCGATTTTGACCGGCTACTCCACGTGATTTCGCCCCACCACGGGAAGCCTGCTTTTCAATATTGACAGTACAGGTCTGAAAGGCCGGAATGTGTATTGTTCTGAGTGTTCAATGTTGGATTTATGCTAGGTGGATTCAAAATGGACTGTTATTGTGAACTTTGCGTGCTAACATCAGATCGAGTACTTTCAATATTCACACCGGATATTATCTTGTCTGCACCGCGCACACTGCTTCGAAAAGGTACGTTACTTTCACTTTCGGTTTTGGTTCCAACCTATCCCGAAACGATGTTTCTGATATGTCTAAGTGTATCAGATAATGATACATTATTGGTACTTCCTTGCATTTGTGGCTGTGGCCTTACATTGCCAGTTGGCATCCCTGTTGACTGTTGATATGACGCCGATATAGGGGCCGCGGTCGATGCAGCCGACGTCGGCGGAGCTGCGCCTGTTTGAGGGTTACTCGTAACATGTTCGGGCGTATTAATCAAATGCTTTAATAATTGATCATAGCCTGGAAATTCATCACAAACTACGCAATCGTTAACAATTAATGCAGCAGGGTATTGCAACTGCACCTTATTTCTACGATTTAGGCGATGTTGTTTAAATAAAGGCCAGAGTCTCTTTCTTGCCGCACGAATTTCTGGAGGATAATCTCGGTCAATTGCGAAAGATGTACCTGCTAAATGCTTTGCATTTTTCATCATTGTGTCAACTTCATATGCATATCGAAAGGTCACTAGCATTGTACGCTTCTGTTCGCTACTTCTGCCTCGTTTATTGTTTACACGCCCCAGGCGTTCTGCATTCTCAATAGAGAAACTATCTGGGTCAAGTTGTAGGCAATCGTATATGAAATCGTTCAAATCATCATATACAGCAGTTTTAATTTCTCTATAACCGTAAAAATTAAAAAGGTTTCTGTTCCTATTGCGTGTTTCTAGGTCAAATATTTTAAATGTCAATGCATTTATTTTGTCATCTTGTTCATCAATACAGGTACTCACGTTTTTGATCACTGACTCAACTTCACTCACTTGCACCTGTATACATTTAACAGCATCAATCTTATTGAAAAGTACATTCAATTTCTCATTCGCATCCAGGGCCTGATAGCATTCAAATTCAATTCCTGTATCCCTTCGTTTTCGTTTAAAAGTCTCATTTGAAATTGGGCCTCCACCTCCTACTGTCCGCCATTGTTCTGGCCATACCTGTCCAAACATATCCTCATTTTCCATATTTTCTGATGTATTTAATATTTGCGATAAAGTCCGATCCTCCATATCACTAATTTATAATTATGTTTATGCACTTTTTAATAAAATTTCCTAATCCTAATACAAATACTCCTGTGAAATTCTAATTTTTAAGCACAAAACACAGGTAAGACCTGACTGATCGCCATTTTTAATCCCTATACGTTGCACAGTTCTCCGTCAGCGACTCAGGATGGACAAAGGACGGCATCTGCAAATATTGTTTTGAGAAAACCTTCTTACCAAACATCGGGTATGACCGTCCATAGATTCTGATTTGTGACGGGCACTGATACTATTACAGTTTGCTTGCACTTATTGGTAACTTGCGCTCGATTGGTGATTGTCGGCTCAGGTACTACTTAAATGTACCCCGAGTACTCTCAAGCATACGTATTGTACCCCGGGTACGGAAAATATACTAAAATGTACCCGGGAATTCTAACGCTAAATTGGTCGTTGTCGGCTAAAATAAAAATCGAATTAATTATGTTCATCTTTATGTCAATATTTTGTAAAATGGCCTTAATAATATCGAAACACATACTGAAAAAAGTATGTAGGGGCAGGTTTTTTTCAAACAGAATTTTGTTTTCAATTCCGTAGAGCGTTTTACGACATCGGATTTTGGGCGGGAATAAAACTCGGGTACAGTCTTAATTGGCCGGGTACGTTTTAGTATATTAAGCGTACCCGGGATACATTTAGGTATACTTAAGAGTACCATGGGGTACATTTAAGTAGTACCCGAGCCGACAATCACCAATCGAGCGTAACTGGCGGTAAACTTTATAAATTAATTCAAATTCTTCTATTCCAATTATAAGACTACATTTGTATGTCAAAAACGATATAAACACAGCTCGAACCAAGATAAGAATGAAAGCGATTCAATCGTTATATTGTGCCTATTTAATCCGTTTCGCAATTGGTCTTTTAGTTTAGTTGAAACACGTTTAGGGTAGCGCACCCGTAATGGGCACCTTTCCAAATATAATCTAATGTATTATTTTCTTAATCAGCATCATTTCACTGAACAACATGCAAATTTTTAGGTAGGCTTTTCATGCTTAAAAAAAATATACTGATTTTTTTTCAAAACCACCCCATGCTCGGCTTTTGTTCAGTTTATTTGCACCCCTGGGGTATATGAAAGTTTCATAATTCATCCAGATTTCCAAATATGGGCAATAGCGGTATTTCAGGTTATATATGTACATATGATATGGTATGTTTAACGTACATTAAATAGTACAAGTATTTTAAATATACGTTGATATAGTTGTCTTAGTAAGAGTTCGTCGTCCGGCATTACATGCGGCAACCTATCTTAACGTCAAGTGGGTTCCCACATTGTGATCCTTACTGATGTTGAAATAAAAATAATAAACTAAATGAACATGTGGCTAAGTATAAACGAAAACAAAGAGTAAAATAAGTGATGAACAGAGGTCCAAATTGCGTTTTTATAAAAAATATTCTCAACGTTGCACACGTCATTCATACTCCTACTCCGAATACGTCACCTTGTATCGACAGTGAAAATAACAGATTTGAATCCCAAAGCAATCTTAAAAAATAAAAATAAAATAGTACGTTTTGGTGCAATTTTACATAAAAGTGATATATTTCGAGCACATACTTTGTACTAGAAACCACAGAAATACCTTAACTGTGAATTTAAACGAGATGATGCTCATTTGACGATTTTGAAGTCAGTTGTCAGGAATAATTTAGAAAACTACCACAGAATGTATAAAAAAAACCTTATGGGAATGAAAGGTAATTGTAACGAGATCAGCATGAGCCATACGATTAAAAATTCTGCCTTAAAATAAGAAAGTATTTGAATACGTGCTTACCATACAAATCGGTTTTGTTAAAAAATGCCTCGAACCAAATAGCGAGGATGCGTAGAAGACCTCACAGTTATGGGTGGCGGACGTGCCTGAAACATGGTGAAGAGAAAACACGCATGGACCAATGTGACTTGTATTTAGTAACATAACATAATACTAAAAACGTATGTTGTGGGTTGGGCATCCTATATGGCCAAAAATGTTCTTTGGTTCTACTGTTATCTTTAAAATAAATGGGAAGTTAGGTCTGCAAAGCTTTTTCCGGTCTTCCTAAAAGCGACATAATAACATAGTCTGTATTTTTGAAAAATGTCATTAAATGTCGTAACAATCGAAAGTTCAATCTAAGTAGTGTTAAATCGTTGGGGTAATCATCGGCTGCCGGTGACGGTCCCCTCCCGATGACACGCCCTGGGCAAATGTTTGATGATGAGACGCCCTTTGTTGGGGCTTTTCTGTCCAACCCCATGATTTCCCTTTCTCATTTAACTACGATCGTAACCAATCAGTATGCGAGAAGTATTCAATAACATTTAAGTATCTAACAATTGAAACTGGTATAAAACAACTCCGAACACATATATAGATTTTAGAACGTTGTTTTACTACACAATAAAATACATGAACTTTAAAAAAGTGTAAACAAATACCGCATTCTAATGTTTGTTTGTCAGTTTATTTTGTTGTTTGCTGTTGTTTTTACAGTATTGTTTATTGACTGAATATTGTTTCAATTAAATATGCGCATGCATGAATGTAAAGCATCTGATTTATATATCGGACATGCTTTTGGCATACACCTCGACGCCGAATGTCGTTTTATGTATAAAGTTTGTGTTTGTTTATTAAATTCTATTCGAAAACATTGGATAATTCTTTTGGGGCCAAACCATAAAAATGTCCCCATATTTACAATGTTTACGAATATTTCCAAAATGTATTCAAAAGTAAGTTTTTTTGAAAAAGATGTTAGACATAATAAAAGGTACTATCTGTCACAACTTATATGGTATGGCTGTCATTGTGCAGACATAGTGCGTGAGGAGTTGAAAACGAAAATACTATTGCATTCTTTGGTCAGTGTAGCATGTTAGAGTATATGTTTGCAACGTTACGTAGGATCTATAGACCTTATTCTTTGAAGCATTTAAATATCAAGGGCAACCTTCTTTACTTTTGAATTTATATCAGTTGAGATGTTTTATCATTATGAACAAATTTATAAATAAAGTTAAGGAAGGGAACGAATTGGTCTTTAAAGGCTGAGTAAGCTGCGGCACGTGTCCTTTTCCAATAAAAGATGTAGCAATCACTCACTGTGATGTGAACATAATGGCAAATTACCATTTTAGAGTCAAATTACCCAGGCAGAAGCAGACGGTATTGTCGCACTTATAATAGTGTCACCTTGCTCAAAATGAGCAATTCATAATAAAATTGGTTTATCAATTTATGACTACACGACGCTATGAGCTCGTCCCATTTCCATTAAATTGCCGTCATAGCCACAGTTTGGTCAAACTCAAATCTTGCAGTTGGTCCGTACGATGCAATAATGAAATTCCGATGATTCACATTACGCATGCGTGTGTCTTAGACCTCAAACATGACATTAGTCAGGGACATTCTTAATTAAAGGAGATTAACAAAGTGACCAATACAGGCATCATTTGATGGTATCACATAAAGTGTTTAATTGAACCAATTAATATGTAAGTGTATGAAGGAATGATGTGAAAAGTAGGTAAATTAATGAGTTTTGTGATAACTAAATGTTAGGTTCATTTTTATAAAATAGGTATATTAAATTGTTAAAATGTCTTACGTGGATGATGTGTAGTTATTATTATAAACAATCATTACCACCATTATCTGCTACTTTAACATATTTTAAATAAATAAAACTGGTATTTGTAGTAAATGTTTTATTGACGAATGGTCTTACTTCTTTGCATTATTTACATTTGTGTTGTTTTTGTGTTTTTGTGTGTGTGTGTTTTTTTCGGCGGGGGTATATGTAACACACATTCAGACTATTTTCAAAACGTAAATCTTATAACATGTCTTCTTAAAGTTAATCATGAACATGTTTCTTCCAATTTACCATGATCGGATGGTCAGTACCAATGGCGACAAATGTATGATGTGGTGAATTTCGGACATTGGTTCATACGGACAATGGTTCGTACGCTAATTTTGACATAATATTTGATAATTTTGACTTTCGTTCCTACGTTATTTTGAAAACCCGGACAAAAGTTCCTACATTACATTGACACCACGGACATTTGTTCCTACATTTTATTAACACCCCGGACATAAGTTCCTACATTATTGCTATCGGGGACATTCGTTCTTTAGTTACATTTATTAGAATTAGTGCCATTTTTTGTTTGGAATACAACATGAGAACAGCATAAGAAGATGATATGGTATTCTTTATTTATCATGTTATAATGATTGTATACACAATAATTTATTATTATTTTAAGAAGCACATATTTACATTAATATACATATAAACACAATGAAATATGCACAAGAAAGCACAAACAACGAAAAAAGTATGTATACAAGTCAACTATAATTATCAACAATACACCCATTATCCCAGATTTCTCATACGTTGTTGGTGTGGTCGCTGGAGCTGATAGTTGCGTGGACATTCCACAACTCTGGCTGGACCATAGGAGATGTCCTCCTGAAGCGTATCTGATGCTTGGTACTCACAGCCCGGAACGGACTAGACACGAAGGTAGCTTCTATGCGGACTGTTTCTAATGCGGACTGCTTCAAGTACGCGATCCCTCTGGCGACGTCGGCCACTGGTAGAAACGCAAGGCCGTCGAACATGCCACATAAATACAGCCTTAGATGCGAAAAGTAGGAACAAAAGATCTCTTACAGCGTTGTGGATACCGACTTTGTAGTCAGCAACAACCTCCGGATTCGGGCGCACGTCTCGACGTAGACATGCATCCACGATTTTTAAACCATTTTTCTTGTACGACAATGCCCCAGAGAGGGATAAAGTGAAATATACGAAGAAGAAGAAATATGGCTATCAAGCACTTTTATAGTGGTTCTGCTGCTTTCCGGGCATGAGAGCTTAGACAGCGGTTTCGCACGATCCATCCACTGGAACCGGAATGCAGAACAACAGTGCGAAATGTGCCGGAGACGATGCGTGCGTTCCATCCATGTACCAGATATCAGCAATTCCGATCAAACCAGTCGCGCTGGCAAATACAAGTAGGCGTTTGGTTTAAGAATTATTGTCGTACACCAGGAACGGCACACTTCCCTCTGTGGTGGTGGTGGTGGAGTAGGGCTCCGAGTGAGTTCAGGATGGTTGTCTTGGATGAAGGCTCACATGTAATTTATAAGAGTCGACAGGCGATATTATAACAGCGATATTTGAATAGTACAAATATCGCGTGTCGCTTCGTGTATCGCGGAACAAATATCGTGTGTCGCTTCGTGTGTCGCGCAAAATATCGTGTATCGCTTCGTGTGTCGTGTGTCGCGGTCTGAAATAAGACCGCGATACACGAGATTCGGATAATTTGGGCGATATTTGAATAGTTAAATATCGTGTATCGCTTCGTGTGTCGCGCAAAAAATCGTGTGTCGTTTCGTGTTTCGTGAGTCGCTACGATATTTTGCGCGATACTCAAAGCGAAACACGATATTTTGGGCGATACACGAACCGACACACGATATTTTGCTCGATACACGAAGTTACACGCGATATTTACCACGATATATCGCCTTTTGAGCTACCTACACAAGGGCGATATTTCGTGGTATATTCTCTCGCGTCGCTTCGTGCATCGCGCAAAATATCGTGTGTCGCTTCGTGTGTCGCGAAAAATATCGTGAATCGCTTCGTGTGTCGTGTGTTGCCCTTGATGAAAGAAGGGCGTGATTACAGATGGAACTAACCGGATTCCGTACTCTGGGCAATATTCGATATTGTTTTATTTTCGGCGTGGCTGTCTTACCAAGAGTTTGACCTTTATTGACCTTTATCAGCACCTTATAAAACGTTGGAAAGCTTTCCGACCAGTAGACCCGAATGAATATTCAGAAGATTGCAACGGCTAACTTGAGAGCTTACTCCTCTCTGATAATTTGGCTACTTATGCTTTAAGATTAATGGAAAATCAGTTGTTCATTAGGACTATTGGTTTCTTAACATTGAATTACGTTTACTGTTATATTTTCAGGCCTAACATTGTAAGGCTTTGTTCATGTAATGATCTTATTTTCTTTTAATGAAGTCATTTATCACTTTCCATTTGCATCTTAACTAAGGCGAGGCTAGTGTTTGGAAGACCGATCGTTTCGTGTACAAAAGTCAATGCCTATTTACACCATGCCTCTGGAAGATATGTGTAATGATTTACACCTTAAACACAATTAACACGTGAAAGTATAAATACAAATTGACATATTGAGTCACGGCGCAGTTTCTTCTTCGACCAATAATAGTTATGTCTTATACATTGGAGACTACTGACTCAAAACAAAGTTTGTTTTGGCAATCCCCTTATAAATAGGTAACACGTTTCACAAGTACATTTGGACTTGGATACCTTGTATTATATACCTGTATACACATTCATCAGTTTGTTTTATAATTATCAGGTGGGCGCCATCTGTTACCTCTATTTAAATGAAGCTGGGCATTGGTTATACAATCTGATACAATGTGATACGACCGGACAGAAAAAGTGTAAAACAAAGTCGTTGGTATTTTGCTTAATAAAAAGTATTAAGTAAATGATAATATTTGTATATTGTTGAAGCGGCTTCTGTCAGGGGTGTTAATGTGTTTCAGTGACATATCTACCAGGGTGGACATCAGCATACTGCAAAATGTTTTATGCCACAAGGTATGCACTCCTGTTTGGGGTTGTCATGACCTTTGGTATTTACATAATATGCAACAATTTAAACAAAATACAGAAATTCAAAGCTTTTTGCGAATATATTGGCCTGGTCCAGACGGTAAAGCCGTGAAGCTTATTCCACGCAGACATGATTTTGATACCACTAGAATGGTGGTGGATGTTGACTGCAATGCTATATTCCAAGGTAATAAAGATGAAATACATCGTACAGAAATTATGACAAAAGACAGAATATTCCTTCAGCCTCAAAACTACTCAGAAATGGCAAAGAATTGCTCGCTTTTCAAAAATCAGCGTAGCTATATTGACCACCATTTAACAGAAGTTGAACGTGACTTTCCAATAGCGTTCACCTTGCTTATGTACAAAGGCATCGAGCAAACTGAGAGACTTCTTCGTGCAATTTACAGACCACAACACTTTTATTGTATACATATTGACGCCAAAGCAGATCAAACCATCTAGGACGCCATGTCTTTAATTGTCAATTGCTTTGATAATGTGTTTCTGACGTCAAATCGATTTACCGTACAATGGGACACAATGACCGTTCTCGAGCCAGAGTTGCTCTGCATGCAAGAGCTTTGGAACAAAAGTGCATCGTGGAAATATTTCATCAACTTGACTGGACAGGAGTTCCCCTTGAGAACCAACTACCAGCTTGTACGCATTCTGCAAGCTTACAATGGATCAAACGATGTCAATGGAATTGTTAAAAGGTAAGGTGAATTATAAATGTTATATAATGCATGATCGTGTTTGTTTGTTAAGTTTTACAATATTAATTCATTACATTTGCCAGTTTGTTATGTAATTCTATTACATATTGCTTGACGATACAAATGAAATGATTATTAACACTAATTTTATATTATATCGTGTTCATTAATTAAAAATATTAATATAACAAAAAAGTTCAGTGCCCTATTAGTTTGCAATTTTTATCCTATTACCAGATGAAAATCGATAGGATAACACCGATCGTATAAACTTGAGCTTTATCCTATCGCTATTTTTAGATCATGTATGGGTTGTTTCAAAAATTGACGGAAGAACAAAATCATCAAAAAATGCGATAGTTGATGATTATAAATGGAAAAAGGGAGGAAATAATAGGATAAATATAATATTATGTGAGTTTTGGATAAAGATCAAGTTTATCATGCTCGTCCCGAACCATGGTTGCGCTCGGCAAGCCTCGCGCTAACATGGTTCTAAGCCTCGCATGATAAACTTGATCTTTATCCAAAACTCACATAATATTCTCTATATATCCGCAAGTGTACTTATAGTCCAATTGTAATAAGTACTCTGACATTCAATACTAAAGGTTGTCTATAATATAATAACTACAACTTTTTTTATTTTCACGTAAACGCTGCATTCTGTTCGGAAAATCCGACCATTCGACCTGTTTTTTCATTTCAAGCGTAATTTTCCCGACATTTCATGCAACTATGGAATGCAGAAAAATGTTAAATTCGTAACTTTTATAAATATGCAATAAAGTGAAAGTTGTGAAAACACACAGCTACTCCGTTGTTAATATTCTAGATTCTAACAACCCGGTTCAATAAATTTTAGGGCAAATAGAGATCGGTGGCAGAAAGCGGAGTCGCCCCCGCACAACATCACCCCCATCAAGGGGGCTGTGCACGTTGCGGTCAACAGAGGCTTCGTGGACTTCATATTACACGACCAGCGAGCCCATGACCTTCTGAAGTGGACGAGGTAGACGGTTGTGCCCGATGAAACATTTTTTTGCAACGCTCAATCATAACCCTCATCTCGGTGTACCCGGTTCTTATTTGGGTATGGGTATCAAATTATAGCAGTTTTGACCTACTGCCGGTTCTAGCAATATACAATTAATTCGTACGGATCTGTTAATAAAATTAATTTGCTTAAACCATTACCGCTAGACAAATATGTTCAAGAATGGTTTGTTACTGATCTAAGAGTGTTTAACAAATTTTAACAATAAATTCGATTTTGAAAACATAATTCTCATCGACGCATTCGTAAACCCATGCGTTGGTTTATGGAGGCTATTCGTTGCCAATACTCCAGTCATGCTGATCTGTGTTAAACATATTGTTTCCGGGTGAAATACATAATTATGTGTTTCTTCTTGTGTATACTCAAAAGGTGTATTTTGAAAACGAGGCTTGTTGATGTAACAATGTACACTCGTATTTATATAAAATAAGATGCACGTTATTAAACTATTAAATAAATATTAGTTCTACCAGAGAGACCATTCCGAGTGTTCATCCTGACGTTAAGGATATACAATATTCATGTGTACGCCTACAAAAGAACGCTGCCGAAACTGCCTTTACACGAGCATCTTTACACTTTCCGATCATCATAATTCGGGTATGTAAAGTCTAGCTTCACAAGTTTTGAAATAATAGATTAATGAGCTCCGCCCATTTCCCCGCCCATTTCACCATCGTAAAGAAACGTGAGCATTCGCTATTTTTCGGTATTTCCCGAAAGTAACTGGTACCTGAATGGTTCCTTTCTGCTTTGATGTCATACTTGATTGCGCTAGTATTCATGCGCATGAGTACTGAAAACCGGAGGTTGTGACCCCTTATGTACCAGTCCTTTTATGTACCAGTCCTTTTATGTACCACTTTGAGACTTTATGTACCACCTTTATATTTTGTAGGTGTTGTCCATTCATTCATAGCAGTATGAATGGGCATTAATTACCTGTGCAATCACAAATGTTGATTGAGTCCAATTTGAGTTAATCAAATATTTCTACTATAACATTGCAATTCATTGTACTGTATCCTTTATTTCTTGCTATCAGAAAAGTTTTTACAAGTTGGAAAAATCGATTGTGCCCAAAAGGCAGTAGAAAGAAATATAAACAATCTCAGCATATTGTTAGGATGGGGAAAAATGTATTCGATCGTTGGCAAGCAGCGAAAACGAAGGGATATGTGAAAACTAACAACGAAATGGTCATGTACCTGTTGGATTTGTGGTAAGTTAGTGAGCGGGTTTTGAAAAATGAAACATGCGAGAATCACTTTTGGCATAAATATTGGACATTGATGGAATAAATAATTAATTCTATCATACAGCTATTGATTTGAATAATTTCCAGCCGTTACAGTGGAATATAAATTGATAATTCATCGTTACTGGTTTGCGGGGCACGCGACGGGGGGAATTAATATACATGTTGTTGAAAATGTAAACAAATTGGATTTAATGTATTTATAAGAAGAGAAATCGGAAGAAACTTACGAATCATTTTGGATGCTTCTTTTATACCACATGAATTGATTTTAAAAGTAATTATATTGCTGTAAATGTTTCATTTTGTTAATAAAATGCTTGAATTCATGTACTCAAAAACCAAGACAGAGTGTATTTTCGTTGTCTTTGGTGTATGTACAGCATTATTAAGATGTGAACTATCTGTAAATTGCTTTTTAGGGAGGCTAGTAAAAGAAGTGAGGAACTGCCGCATGAAATGCCAATGAAAAAACCTGTAGTTTTGCAGTCAACACCAGTTGCTAGCACAAGTCAACCACCAGAATTGAAAATGTCTCATATTTCTGCATCAGAAGAGTGAGTAGTTAGAATAAATGAATAGTAAAATAAAATAACCGTCAAAGTCAATTTAACAAAATTACAAGCGAAGACCCAGTTGATTTTCTGTACATAGAAATAATAATTTGAGAAAAAGGAGTGACATTTCATTCTGTAAGGGGGGGGGGTACTCTTAGTCTATGCACTATTTTTTGTATAAAAATACTATGGTTAAATTCAATGGATTTATTTTGACAGTAAATCAAAAATAGAACATGATTCATAGGATATCTTTTAAGGAAAGCTGATTTCCAGTTACAACCTAAAATTATGAATATTAGTTAAATAAAAATGACTTTAAATTTCTGAAAATATTTAGGTGATGGGAAAATGGATTCGCCAGGATTCTCGGCACAGTTTTGTACTTACACTGTGATGACACATGACTGCAAACTTCAAGATGCCGGCATCTTTGTCAAAGAACTTGTAACTGATGCAAGCACCACAATATCATCAATGATTGGTCAGTTACACATACTAGACAAGCCTGAACATAAAGTGCTCTTTACTGTTTGCTTTACTGTAGGCTACCCCTTTGTGCCTTGTGACTGAGGAGCACATCAACACACAATTGCAGCTAGTGTTTCAGTACCCTGTGTGATTATTAGCTCGGCTGTTTTCGAAGAAAACCTGAGTTATTGTCATAGCCAGCTCGTCGTCCGCCGTCCGCGTTGTGCTAAAACCTTAACATTGGCTCTAAAATCAAAGTGCTTCCACCTATAACTTTGAAATTTCATATGTAGATGCACCTTGATGAGTTCTACACGCCACACCCATTTTTGGTCACTAGGTCAACGGTCAAGGTCACTGTGACCTCTAATATAAAACTTTAACATACGCTCTAATTTCTAAAATCAAAGTGCTTCCACCTACAACTTTGAAACTTTATATGTAGATGCACCTTCATCAGTCCTACACGCCACACATTTTTGGTCACTAGGTCAAAGGTCAAGGTCACGATGACCTCTTATATAAAACTTAAACATAGGCTCTAAAATCAAAGTGCTTTCACCTACAGCGTTTGCGGTTGAAACCTTCCTGGGGCAATCCTCATGGTTTTGTCACTAACTGTACTCGGTTTTACTGAGGATCAATCTATTAACAATAGAGCCTAAACAGCTAGACATTACATGTGATTTGACTGCCAATCAGAGATATGTATGTTTTGAACAGACCCAATCAAACCGGGTCTGCTATTATATTTCTTGGATGCAGTTTGTGCTTCCAAAGGAGCGACTTTTCCAGTTTATATAACTGTTGTAATCAGATACTTGATGTCCAGCTGTTGTGCATATTAACCAGATCATAGTTGGACCTTTCACAGTTTTGATTTGATGGGCTCAGTCAGAATTATTCAATATAACAAGGATTACACACAAATTTGTTGTTATTTCAGACAGCACAAAAAGTACTCAAAAGGGGGCATAAGTACACGACCTTCCCGTGAATGAGAAGAACACGTACACATATGTGCCTGACATGATTCATAAAGTGGTACAACAATGTGCGGTATATGCCGAGCAACTGACGGTGCCGGTTAAGATGACGCCAACAGACCCAAGAAAAAAAGGAAAACCTCGGGGTCTCCAGTTACCCAAACAACGACCAGGCTCTCTGGCAAAGCAGTCAAGGTTTAAATTGAAGCCGAAATAAACATTACATATGAACTTGTGTGTTACTGAAGAATGATTGTGCAGATAATGATACTGATTCTTTTCCATTTGTCACTGTATATTTATTGTCAGTTAGTGTTCATGGACAATTTCTTTCTTTAGATATTAATTGTTACCAACTTTCATTTTAGTGTTGCCTGACTTTTTGAATTATTTCCCTTTACATAAAACGCTGTATTATTAAATTGGCTCCCATCAGGCGACTGACATGATTACAAATCACCCTTGTTGCTTCAACATATTTGTTATGTATATGACTACTTTATATAATATATAGTATTTTGATACAGTTATTGAGCATTTATTATTTCATGAACGTATCAAGATCACACGAAAAATGCCTAGAGATGACTTTCTTGGGATGTCAGTATCGGGTCATATATAAAAGCGACCCTGAAGATAGTTTTTGGGCACATACACAATAACATGCATAAGAGATGGTCAACAGTAAGCACTTTTAAGCAATGGATGATCGTCTGAAGGCATTTCTTGTGTGACCTTGTTTGATACACATCGATCAGATGAAGGTCTTTCAAGGATCGGGGTTTGGGTCGCTTGTTACATGGTGACGATGTGAGCTTTAATGATACCGATCAGTCTTTGGGACAGTACCACCTTAAGAGGTCACAATGCTGCTTGGATTTCCTACAAACTTGGTCGAAATGATAAACTTGGTCAAAGAAAAGTCAAGGTTTAATCTAAGTAGTTACCTTTAAAACTAGGTCTTAATGTCAATTCATAGCAAAACTGAGCTTCACTTGAGGCCTCAAATGTAGGTCAATTTCCAATATAACATAGAATCATAGAATATCTTGTTACCATCCTAGTTTACAATGTTTTGCCAAGCTTTCTAGATATTTTATATGTAGATGCACATTATCGACTTCAATAGCAAGCATCCTTGAAAAACCCTGTTGACTGCCGGATGTGTATTCCCTCACGATGAAAAACACCCAGACCCCTGCCTCCCAATGTCAACACTTTGACGTCAAAGGGAAAATGGTCTGTTACTTGTTATATTATGTGTCCGGTTCATTTTTATGTCCCCCAGTCTATACTGGGGGACATATTGTTTTTGCCCTGTCTGTTTGTTGGTTTGCTTGTTGTTTGTTGGTTTATGCAAACTTTAACATTGGCCATAACTTTTGCAATATTGAACATAGCAACTTCATATTTGGCATGCATGTGTATCTCATGGAGCTGCATATTTTCAGTGGTGAAAGGTCAAGGTCAAGATCATTCTTCAAGGTCAAAGGTCAAATATATGGGTCAAAATCATAACTTGCAATATTGAAGATAGCAACTTGATTATTGGCATGCATGTGTATCTAATGGAGCTGCACATTTTTAGTGGTGAAAGGTCAAGGTCAAATATATGGGTCAAAATCAGAACTTTTGCAATATTCATCATTGTTTATGTTTTCATAAAAAAATAAATATATATAATATAATATATATGTTTGTTCCCCCAGTAGGGTGGCATATAGTGATCGCACTTTCCGTCTGTCTGTCCTTCTGAAATTCCGTCACACTTTTCGTTTAGGTTTTGCGTTTAGGTTTCGATTTTTTTTTTTTGTTTTTAAGCGGCGCAGTAAGGGGCATTGTGTTTTTGACAAACACATCTCTTGTGTTTTTATAAAACATAAACAGTTTATAGTTTGGTTTAAAGTTTTTTTTAAATAAAAAAATAAATATTATCACTATGTTTTGCATTAAGCACCCTTTTCACAGAACATCAAAACACATTTCAAAAACTACCAACGGAAAACTTAAATTCCATCAAAATAAAAGAATTACATATATCTTGTGAAAGTTGGTCAAGATATTTGTCTTAATGATTTTAAGGTCAGGTTTGAATATTGGTCATGTCGGATAACAAAACTAGGTCACTAGGTCAAATGATACACAACCTTGTTACCGCTCTAGAGACCACACTTTTGCTTTAATCTTCATGAAAGTTGGTCACAATATATGGTTTGATGATTTTAAGGTCAAGTTTGAATGTGGGATCAAAACTAGGTCAAATGATAAGAAAACCGTGTTGACAATCCAGAGGCCATAATTTTGCTGATAACAGGTGAGCACAGGATCTATGATCCTCTTGTACATTCATCATAGGTTTTTGAAATTATTTAGCTCAACTATTCACCATAATAAGACAACACATCACACCCAATACCAACCAATTAACTCCTTTTATAAAACATATTTTTCTGTTCATAGTATCTCCCTTTATTTATTCAAATTGGATTTTTCTAGAAAATGTGCTTCTGGTGGGAGAAGTTGTAACAATTTCTTGTTACTGAATGTTTTTAGTAGAATACAACTGAAAAAATGGATAAGCTTTTGTCTTTTATTTACACAGTATTTACAAAAAAACATAACTGTTCAATACAACCGCCCAGGACTGTATCCAACATACTGTCCCGTATGAGAGGGGCACTTTGCTCGGATCCTTAGGACACAGCAACTCGGTATCACTCTCCTAACCCCTGATCTGAGACGTCACCACCTCTACAGCGTGAAATGCCGGTATGCACAATGGCGGTTCCGCTTGCGGACATCCTCGATTCTTTGGCGCCTCCTTGCCAAAACTGCATTGTAATAATTATGGCCTAAAGCGATGACCTATGGATCCAATACTAGTCTGTCCATCTCCTGAATTGAGAAAATAAACAAAATATAAACAATTGCTTGATAAACAGAAGTAGGATGCAGTTATCCTAAAGGTGCAATCTGTTTCAAGTGGGGTAGTTGCCAGCTACTTGCAAGGAGTTGGCGTGTACTGTTTAGAAATCCAAGAAACATGTTAGGTAACCAGCTGCCGTAATATAACTGAAATATTGTTGAAAGCGGCTTTAAAACTCCAAACAAACAAAGTATTTTGCTAATTATCTGAGCGTCAGTATAACAATGAGATTTTAAGGTAATCCGTTGAAAAAAAAAATCCTGTAAATTCTTCTGCAAGCCAAGCTATTGATACTAACTGTTAGATTCATATCAGTTTGTGGGTAGTATGGCCTTTCTATATCCAGCCGAAAGTTCAAAAGCAAAGAACTGACGCTTGTTAAGTTCAAAGGCATTGCAGTCTGCCAGAGGCTTTGAAACTGCATAGAGCTTTAAAAGCTTGTTATTTGTACTAACATATCAAGTTGATAAGGCACGCTTTCTCTGTTCTTGACAGCGGGGCATACTGTTTCAATCTTTTCAAATCTGTCTGGCGAATCAACTCTGCTGACCTACTAGCACCCTCCTATAGAAAATAAATCATTTTAATTCATTTCCAACATAAATGCTAAAGCGTCATTAATTCTAGTCATTGAAAACTTGACATAAACAATCATTTTTTTTAATATATTTAACTTCACTTCATATAATCCATTTAAGCAAGGCTGTCCGAAGAAAACTGATTCATTGTCAAAGCCCTGTTGTCGTCGTCTCCGTCGTGCAAAAACTTTGACATTTTTAAATATCTCTGCTATCACTAAAGGTATCACTTCAAACTTGAAATAGTTGTGTATTATGAAAAGAAACATTTGAAGGGCAAGTACCATAACTATGTGAACAATTTTGTCACAGTAATGCCCCTTTTCAACCTAGGAAATTTCTACAAAATGCACTTTTTCCATTATCAAGCAACTGCACCCGAGCGTTGGCACCCGCAGGCTGTGCTCTTGTTATACAGGTTTGTTCATATATGTACGTCTGCATTGCTATGTGCAAACTAATTATTAATGCATAAATGGGACAAAATTATTTGTCTATTTGCACTAAAAATGACTTAAAAAAAGTATGAGCCGCATAAAGTGAAAACAGGTCTACCGTACGATCAGGGCCTACGCTGTTTGGCTTTCACTTCCAGACTTCAAGTTTATCAAGTGATCAGTGTATGCCCAATTTAAAGATCTCCAGTGTCAATCAGTATTTGCAATTGTCCAATCAAAGAGGACAGTTATCTCTGACAAATATAAGCGTGTGGAAGTAATTTCAATACAGCCTTTTGTTAAAATTTTGCTCCGACAAGAATGACAGGAGTGGTTATCTATCGTCTGGCGAATGGTCAATTGTATGGGGACTGATTTGGGCCTACACTGGTCACACATGCCATAAGACATGTTTTCGCTTGAATTGTCTCATATATTTGCTGAAAATTTTGTCTCAACCTGTAATTCTTTCTTTGGTTCAAGAAAAATCCAGTCACCCTCTGTTTGGTCAGGCTTGTGAATGAAAAATACATTGTAGATTTTGAAGATTTTTGCAAGAAGGAAAACAAACATTTTTATTTTAAGTGCATGATTCTGTGATAAAATATATTAGTAACAAAATTTGATTTTTAATACCAAATATGTTACATGGCATGCAAACACAATAACTAAGGTCAACAGAATCCCCAGACATTTGAACAACCAGTTATTCATGTTGAAACATGTCAAATATAATAAACCACAACCATCTTGTCTTTCCATTTTGATAAAATGCCAGTACAAACTGGTAACTTGCACAATAGTATATGTTATGCTGTCATGTTAACTGCATGAATTTATCATCACTTTAGAAATTTTGAATTTTTCAGTTCAGCACCCCACAGGGATATGCTTATCCACCAAATATGTTACAAATAACATGACACATTTTTTTTATAAGAATTCATATAAATCTGTATAACATACCCAGCTATAAAATCTGTTTGTGTGGCAACATTTGCTGTAAGGTTGTTCAGGTTAGTGGCATTTTCCTGAGGACTTGTAGTACATATATTTGGAGCTATAAGGAGGCGCTCTGCCACACTCTTGCAGGAATTCTCTATAAACATAAATATAATGTATACTGCAAGTACTGGAGAAAAAAAACTTGCTGTTTGGCTAGGATAATGTAATAGTGAAAAGTATTACAGTTACTGCACGAAAAAGTATTAAAGCAAGCATGAAATAAAATATAATCAACCAATGAGCCATTAAAAAGGATAACGGATTTACCCATCGGTAGTGGACTTTTCTTGAGCGTCACCATATAATTATTATCCTAACTTGACAGTACATACAAGTATAATATATATATATTCTGTAGTTTCATCTTTTAATGACTGTTATTATACTGGTTTTGCTATACATTTAGTCTTCTCTCTGAAAATGTCTTAAATGTCATTTGTGGTTTGTAGGAAATCATATGGTGAGCAAACACAGTTGTGAACATGTGACTGGATGATTTGTTTGTTTGTTTTCGTTTTGAACAATTTTTCACTTATACAGGTCAGTAGTACACCTAACCATGGTTCTTTGGTGGAAACCAATACAAGATACCAACTTTCACCGGCAACTGCCCTACTGTCTCACGTAAAGAGTACGGTCGCAGCCGGGCTGGAACCCGTAACCCATCCATCAATGAGAAATCAATGATTAGCAGTCAACAACTGTAATCACTCGACCACGGAGGCGGTTATACTGGAAGTAATTAACCTACTTGATTTACACTAGTACACACCATTTCTAGAACTGTCTGGGAAAGCGGCATTGATCTTTTTAGCAAACTCATTCCAATACTCCACTAGAGATGTTCCAGGTCTCTTGGTGTTTCTTCAACATGTTTGATGAGGAACGCCTTCTCCTCGGATGTCCAGCCCAGGTTCCTGCGTGTTATGTCTTCCTACAGAAGCATACAGACAAATTGGCACATGTTTGACAATTATTGTATAGTAGATTGAGAATTTAATTTATAGTGTAAATATTATGAATTCAAATCTTGCTCTTCTTACTGGAATACATTTGGGTGGAAAAAGGTACAAGGTTACAATAACATTTTGAATATAAGCTCATAACAGCTTTTAAAACCATGAAAAGGATTAGGCACTGCGTCAGCTATCAAAGCAAGCACCAAGGTTGTCTCAATGATAATACGAATGCAATTATGTATTTATTAAATTAAACTTGCCTTCACCAATGCAGCCTTTAAAGGCTGTGTAGGTTTTTTTCCTGTAGGTGAGGACAAGTCACGCTTTCTTTTCTTTTCTTTCAGAGGTGTGTTTTCTGACTTAGCTGTCACTGGTGTGTAGGAATGATCACTCAAGAAGAACGATGGAATTCTTTCTTGCTTTCTTTCATGTTTTTCTTTCGAGCAGTAACTATGTTCCAGGAGCTGAAAAAATAACGGTAAACCATATATCATATGACTCCCGCACAGGCGTATCACAAAGAAGGCATATTTTTCATGTTTCTGGCCATTTTGACGTTACATGTGGATTAAATGTTCTATGTTTAAGCAACAATATTTTTGTGCACCCATGACTGATGTCAGTCAGTGGTCAGAAACACAATATAAACAATGTAATATTATAAACTCTGTAACAGTGCTCTAAAATATACGTAAAAAGTCATGTGCAGGAAACGCTTGCATTAATCATTCCTTTAATTTTTCAATAATCATAATAATAATAACTTTAGTTTAAACAAATAATTCCTCCAGACATTCCAAACATTTGATTATCCGAATAGTACTTTATATTTTGTTTCATCCGAAATATGGCTAGTTATTGTTGTAGTATTTTCTGCATGAGATCGGGCAGATCACAACAAATGGAAGATACTTACGTTTTTGTTATAGAGGACTGTCTTCATCTCTTTCACAATTGAGACATGATCGTTTAATTAAAGGAATCAACCTTACCTTAAACCGTACACTGGCTGCAGCCATTATTGGAATTTGCCTGACCCCGATAAGAGTTACCTTTCTTACTGTCATGTCATGAATCGTGGCTCCTCCTCTTTATCCTCGGCTATTTCCGTAAAAATTGCCATATATGGAAGTTGCAAAATCGTCTACTAATGTTAATCGCTTATGTTTGCAAAAGTCAAGTGTGAAGTTGTCAACCTGAGAGTGATAGCTGATGCAGTTTCATTTCACCAACGGTAAGGTGTACTGTTTAAAGCGTGCGGTACGTGCCGTGTACGAACATTTGATACATGTGGCTAATTTTAGTTTTGAAAGTTACCAAAGCGAATTGCAGTTTAACTAATTTGAAAGATATCAACTTCAAAGTTAAAAGTGAAAATTGATTTTGTAAAACTGAGGTAATCAAAAGACCGATTACAAGCAACATTTTATATTTAAACATATATATTCAGTGCGATCTAAGTATAAATTGTCACGTTGACAAGACTGGATTTTTGGCAATGAATAGCCTCCATATTGGTTCACCTTGTTCGCACTGTATCGAATATTCATGTCTCTGGTGATGGCTTGAGGTTCAGGATTACAATTCAATTGTACTCGATGCAGACGCTGAAATATTATTTGTATGGTCTTATTGTAAAGATAAATGTTAAGGATTTGATTATAATGCAGGTGTAACCGAGAACGACACCGTGAAACATTTAAGTCCCAATACAGGTTAAAAATTTTAAATTAAGAATGCAATCAATAAACCATTAGTATAGTCATGTAGATGTCTATAATAATTTTGTAACAGAGGTTTAAACATAATTTAACGTATTGAGTGCAAAATATTTGATTTTGTAACCACCATTAACAATTGTAAACATTGTCCTCGTGGTCAAACTTATTGTAAAAATTCGCTTTGTTTACTTGTCAAAAATATTTTTCAGATTGTCATTTTTCCAAACTGTGAAAAAGTCCCTTACATTCTCGGGATTAAAAAAGATGGTTACTTTTCCTTGCGGTTGCTTGTATTTGCATTACATATTTTATGTTTCGTGACATTTTCATATCGATATATAACCAGTATATGATTACATTGTAGGTATACCCGAGACGGACGCTGTGATCAAGCCGTTCATGGCACGATACAAGAACTGGGGCGATACAAAGTGTCACGGCAAACGTGTACGCAAAATCTGTATCATTGACACGGGCGAACTGCTGGAACTGGCCCAGAGCAAGAAACTCTTCGTGAACAAATTCCAGCAGGATTTCCATCCCTATGGTTACGATTGTCTTGAAGAACTTATCGCAAACCGCACCCGAGACATGTATCTCGGTAATCTCACTTTTGATGCCACATATTACGGTAATTTAGGCTTTGTCAAGAACAAAATAAGCTGAAACATGCAAAACATAGTATTCATGGCGTTTAGTTATATGCACAAAATTGTATTAATGTGCGTGTGCTATGAATTTAAGTATTTGTATATGTACTATATTTGTATTGTTGATAAAGCTCCTAACTTACAAAAACGGAAGTTGAATATTATGTTCAGAATTAATTGATGTGTGTATTGAATCTAATACAGGAACAAAACTTCAGTTTTATCTATGTAGTAGTTTGATTCTCAGAAATGTTAATACTTATTGAAGTAGATGTGTTATTAACATGTTTTATCATTGTAAATGTCTTTGGTGTAAACGAAAATTGTATTAGTTATACTATTAGATATTATTAAAAAGTTTGTGGGTGTAGCTTGTGCTTCTATAGATGCAATTAAATATTCCTCCCTTAACAAAATAAGTTTAATCAATGAAAACAATATTCACACAAACGAATAGTTGCCTTTTAGAAAACCACGTTATGGTGTCGTAATGTGAACAGATTAAAAAAAATAACTCGTTTATATAGGAAATGATTTATTAAATATACAGGCGGCACACACGAGTTTGCTGAAATTAAAACTTATGTTCTGCATTCAAACAACCAAAATTCTCAATATATGGTGTTGTATATTTAAAATTAATCTACCTTCGGTCTCGCGAAAACAATTTAATTCAATTTAATCAATAGTTTTATGGTTATTTCATATGTTCAAATATCTAAAGAAAAAATATGATGTAAGTTACGGTGTGATGCATAACTTATTAAGTGTTTTGTGTTTTGTTTTATTGTTTATTCATTAATAAGGTAACCATATGTCTGTTTTGTGAGGTGAAATGTTTTAAATATATGCATTGATCAAATTAAGTGAAACACGTACAGACAAATGATTATGATATTTACACTGGTTTACCATAGTCGATAATACGATAATCACACTAATAAACGGGTATATTTGTTGAATTGATTTCCTCTGCCAAATACATTTTGTTAATGGATGGGGGCATATCCATTGATGTTTGGTAGAATCCAAACAAAATAAGGCATATTTAATCAAAATGTCTAAATTAAGAATATTTATCAAATTTTGAACTCAAACCGCAATGTATGACCTTGACCTTGCCTTTAGAGTTATCGGTCTTGCATGTGACTCAGTCCCAGATGATTTAGAACAACTCTTGTAAGTTGCATGGTTGTGGCCTATATGTTATTGGAGATACAGCTCAAGACAGGAAAAGTCCTATATAAAAGTTTATTTTCAAGTCAAATCGGGCAATAACTCAGTTATTGGCAAATGGTTTGCGTTGTAATTTGGACGTGTATCATCCTTTTATCCATATATACACTCTAACCCAGTAGTTCCAAGATGTGGCTCTAGACACAAAAGTGTGCTTATTTTTTCAAATTGAAAAGGGCCATAACTCTGTCCTTGCAAATGGATTGCGAAGGTATTTGAGGTGCATCATCCACTTATCCATATATTAACTCAAGCTTAGTGTAAATGAAATCGGCCAAAGCAGTTCTAAACTATGGCAACCGACACAAACCTGTTCCGGACAAACAGATGGACAGAAGGGAGAACGGGTGGAAAAACGGACGGAAAGAGCGACGGAAGTACGGACGGAAGTACGGACGGAAGTACGGACGGAAGTACGGACGGACGGACGGAAGGACGGACGGAAGGACGGACGGAAGGACGGACGGAAGGACGGACGGAAGGACGGACGGAATGATGGCCGAAAGGACGGACGGACGGACGAACATTGCTGAAACTATATCCATCCGTCTATGGCAGGGGGATAACATTGGTGTTTTACGATATATATCCTGCGACATCTGTAACGCCTCAATATGAGTGAAGCTTGAGCAAGGTAATTTGATGCAAGGCAGCAAAAGAAACCTTAAACTCGACCTTTGACAGTATGAGTACTCAACAACAGCAGAAGAACACAAGGAGGGGAATTGATGTAAAACAGTTATACATGTCCGTTTTTTAACAAACAACATGGATTGCCGAGACTAAAAAAAGTTCGGTTACCGCAAGACACACGGGAAGGAATTGACTGTTCAAACAATCTAAAAAGGACTTGTTCACAAATTGAAGAAACGGCAATTTTCTAACTTTTTTTAAACACAGTACATCAAAAGGGCGAGAATACAGTAACGATGTATATACATACTGAAAAAGATTGTCTATTTAATCAATCATCAGTCGTTTTCGTTCCATTTTGTTTTATCACGTAGACCTGTCATACAAAGGGAATTCCGCGCATCTGCATCTGTTAATTCGTATTGTGCAGTACAAGTGTAAAACGATCGGATACAAAGAATACTAAATTCTACACCCGTTATTGAATTAATTTTTGCATTGTGTTATAAAATATATCTTTAAAATTTGATCCTAGCTGCTATCGCATTTTGTAAGATGAAAATAATATTGATGATACATTATGGTAATAAAAAATGTTGTTGTGTCCGATTTTTGATAACTAAAGGGTATTGACTTGTTAAAATTAAACTTTACTATAATTTGACTAAAATGTGGTTACAGAACAAAATAAATCGGACAGTTTATTTATTCTTATAAATACGTACGCTGTCTTAAATACATAATCAGTTAAAATAATGTCACCTGTCAATGTATTACAATGAATACAATTGATTTATACGGAAAAAACAACATCTTAGTTAAATGGAACATACATATTTTAAATCAAGCTGTCATTTGTCAATATGTGATTAAGACATTTTCTTGAGAGTTTGTATTTAAGTATTCGCATAAAACTCCCAAGACTTTCGACGCGTATTTCAGAATATTATTTCTGTGATTGTTTCACTTGCTATCGCTGCTTAACGTCAAACCAAGATGTTTGTCAAAACATGTTACGGGTACATTACCAAGCATCAATTTAGTAAATTTAAATATTTTTTGTTTTAAATAAAATTGCTTCAGTATTCTCGGGATTAAAATCAACAAGCAAGCGTTACTCAGGCAGAGGTTATGGTTCGAAATACCCTCGAGATCAGCTATGCAAGATGTTAAACATGATAAAGACGTATCATCATCTAACCAACGGGTAATACTAACAAGATATAATTCAATATCATCATCATCATCATCATCATCAATCCCTTGACCAGTTTTGCCGCTGGGGGAAAATGAGGGACGACGATACAGAAATCATCCTCCAGTCAGGTCTGCTGTGTGCTGCTGGGAGTAATTGATCCATGGGAAGGGATGTCCACTCTTTTACATTGTCCATCCAGATTTTTCTCTGACGGCCTCGACGTCTACCTCCCTCTAGCGTACCCTGGAGAACAATCTTGCACAGAGAGTCGTGCCTGGTGACGTGTCCAAACCAAGCCAGCTTTCGTCGTTTGACGGTCGCCAGTTGGGGCTGTTGTGGACCAACAAGTGTTGCAGTCACGTTCCGGACGTACTCGTTGGTCTTGTGCTCCGTGTAGGAGATGCGGAGCAGTTTTCGGAGACATTTATGTGCACATGCCTGTATCCTGCGCTCTGTGTCCACGTGAAGCGTCCAGGTCTCGCAGCCGTAGAGTAGGATGGAGACTACGAGGGACTTGTTGAGCCTGTACTTGGTGGGGAAGCTGATGGAACTGCTTGTCCACAACCTGCGCAGTCTGGCCATCGCTGCGGTCGCCATGGCAATTCTTATTCGGACCTAAGCGGTACTGGTACCATCCTTGGACATGGTTGCGCCCAAGTCCTTGAAACTGGTTACTTCTTCTAGCTTCTCGCCGTTCATGGTGATGTTTGCACTGGTGTTGGTCGGCTGCTCACCATGATCTTGGACTTCTCCGTGCTGACCTCCATCCCGTATGCTCCTGCTCTTAATACAATATCATTAACGTAAATCAGAAAAAAACGGCTCTTATACTGAGCCCTGAGGAACATCGGCAATTACTTGTAATGACTGATACGGCTAAACAAGTCACTTTCTATCCATTGTAATTTGTTGCCGCTTATGGCCTTTTGTTTATGTTTGAATAAAAGACCTAGATTCCAAACTCGGTCAAACTCGTTCAATGTTTGGATATATCACAGAATATCAAACAATTAGCTTTCTTTTAATCAATAGAGCGAGCTATTTGTTTAAATATATCAATTAGTTGATAAAATGTTTCAGCGCGCTCTAAGAAATCATAATTGCTAGCAATAAATTGTGCACTATACAATGGTTCTACAAGTGTTTATATACTTCTTTCTCCATGAACAGGTTAAAAGAGAGATGGGGCGATAGTTTGAAGNGCAGTGGTTTTGTACTTAGTGGACGAGTCTATGTGTTACAGTAGACTGGGTAGGATAGGTTATAACAGTGGGGTATGGGTTTCGGCGATCCCTTAGGAAAATCGCGTTTGCGTTGAATAAGAGAGTTTATTCTTGAGCGAATAAACATTAGTATGTTCGAGTCACTCTTTTTGTCATAAGGGCATCTGTCCATAATGTATGAAATGTGCATAATTGTCATTATTTATTAATCAGTAAACATTATGATTTTGCAAAAGACTCACACGTACCATTCAGAACTAGATGACTGACTATTTCTTCACCAACAGCTTTGTTAGTTATTTAAATTTTGATAATGTTCATTATTTCAGTTTAAGTTATAGACACGTTTTGTAAAGAAGCATAAAAAAGTGACTAGGTACAGGAAGAGCTCCCGAAGATGTGTATTAAGTCGAAATAGAAAAAAAGGTTTTTAAGCCGATTTATAGGATTTAAGAACTTGGACAAAAAGGCTGATATATCAAAAGCAGTGATTCGACCCAAGTGTTGGAATGCTCTTCCAAAACACTTAAAATGCACACAGAGTTAATTTCATTTTAAAACTAAACTTGAAACGCATTTGTTTTACATGTTCTATGACAAATGAGCTTTTTTAAAGTTATATAACTGTGTACAGCGCCATTGAATCTTGTCACAAAATAAATGCGCTATATAAGTGTACTTGTATTTGTATTTGTATAATAAAACGTAAAATTTGTCAACACAAAATGTAGGTCATTTGGATCGATTCAAGCCGTCAACACAGCAGCCCAAAACGGCTGTCTTTGGATCAATCACATGTCTAACATGAATTCAAGTTATTACGGACGTTGACCGCTAATACGTTGTAGCGTTATTCGATTTAACAAAGACGCTAACACATCGATAAATCTTCATTGATGTTTATTTTGCTTCTTGAATTTTAACACAAACTCTTACCAAATCCTGTAATTAATCTAATATACAAAATACATGTGAGACCCTTAATTACGGGCCACACCCATGACAGTTAGAAATTACGAAACTACATCCCTGCTTGTGTAATGCGTACTGACTAACTTTAATACAAAAAGTGACTGTTTATATACCCATTTAACACTAGACGCTAGTATGTAATATAAGGAAAGATGCGTAACTTAAACAGGCAATTGTCCGCTATTAAACTAAGGAGTGTATATTTATAAATGACATACAGGCCTGGGGCTTGTCTTTTGAATGTTACTATGAGCAAAATTATTTGGATAAATAAATTAATACATTGACCATAATACCACACCATTAACTCGTTGTTTTTATCAGCATAAGGCCAAACCACGAAATTGTTATTTGTGTAAATAGATGATTGTCTCAAATGTTAATTAGATCAGGTTATTACGTCACAACGTATCAGTTTGAAACATATCTATAAATATACTTATGCAACTCGATGTTTTGGCCACGCGTCATCTAATTTCGCGATGATCTACTTGAATTTAAAGCACCATAAACACTTAACAACAACAATATACAACGGGTTTAATTATGTTGTGAAGAATTGTAATCAATATTTTCGCAGTATATGTCATTCTTCGCTAAAATATATGTTTGCCTTCATTCGGTTTTACTTCCCGTGTCTGTTTCAAGATCTTATGTCGGGAATATGACATGACGTCATTATTAACTGTTTCACTCAAGTCGTGTTAACTTTCTTCAAACACAATTTTCTTAAACTTAATCCGTCTTATAAGTAGTGCCTAAATCCTAACTTAATTAATCGAATAAGATTAGTTGCGATGTATCTGCATCGATCATTTCAATTTCTTATTGTTATTAGTATTGTACCGTAGCCACTTATTCTAACTCTATTTTATGAAAACAAGACACGTCTCTGAATAATTTCAAAGTTCTATTTATTCTTCTTCTTGAGTAGAGTAAAATACAAAATGATTCAGAACTATCAGTCTAGAGTGTTCTATCGATCTGAGGTGCAAAATTATTTTCTTACAACAAAACCCAGCATTATATTCTGAGGTAAATAAACATAAAATTGAGATATCTCTTATCCCATTCTTGATTGGTTGACCATAACTCCTCCCCCGATTAACTAAACCCACCCCATCGATTAACTCTCGTTGTTTGGATAGATCGCTCATGCGTGTACCCCATGACACAGCAGCCAGACACAACTATTTACGTTTGACCAATGTTTGTGATGACCATGTCTAGATAGTATTTTTTGGGGCTATAAGATTGCGCTTCAAAAAGCATATTTGACCATATCAACTGATGTTTTTAATGGTTGAACTAGATTGGGTAAATGAAATTATACTTCAATAAACAATTATTTAAACTTCATTACATATTCTGTATGTACTGGCATCTGTTATGTACCGCCTTTAGGTAATGACGACCTACAAGCCAAATTGCTGATCCAGAACCAATAATAATTTTCAAAATTCTATTTAAACATTAATATTTGATGATAACTAATAATATTATATATTTATATATAAATATTGCTAATAATATTCATTACGTTACATTTTGATAAAGGATGTATTTCTAATTTCCCAAATTAGTTTATTTATAGTAATAATGTACGATGAGCAACAATTCTGTCATTATTTATATATTATTATGTCGAGTATTAATATATAATGTACAATAATATACATTACGTTACAGTATCATCATAAATCAATAAACAATTGTTTAACAAAAGTTTAATTTGTTCAAAACATTAACCCCGTGTTGGTTCCGAGCTGTAACTTTTAGATTTTTAAATTTCTCTAATTACGCACATCTTCTGTATACATATAACTAATCTACATCTTAACATAGATTTGTAACGTCACTGCTTTCGTCAAACAATGATAAAATGTCAATTACTCAAAAGGAAGTGAAACATTTAATTGACTATTTATTCCATGTTAACATAGTAACAATGAAAGATAGAAATGAAAAAATAATCGAGTGGTAGGTCAATAGTCAATGGCTTTTGGTTACATAAAATATCAATTCATTGCTCTTGTCACAAAGCAATATTTCGCCGATTTAAAGTTTAGTGCTATTTAGTCAAACTAATTAAACGAAAAAAAAAGTATAATCTAAAGAAAAGTTTTGTGATATTTCTACATGATTTTTCATAAGATCCTCTCTGTTTTGGTATTCTAGTATTCCGCTCTATAGCCTAAAATGCATTACGAAGATCGTTGCACATATGTTAGACCATAAAATAACACGTCGCTGCCATGTGGTAATACTTTGCTATCAAACATTAACATGCAGCGTGGCTCGTGCTCTCTGTCTCTGTCCAAGCGGTATATGAGGGTAGTTTTCACTGACAGCTAGAACTTTAGTTCAAAATTGAACTAATGTAAAAAAATGAAATTTACCACGGTGGAAACAGCAGATTCAATCGACAAAACAGTAAATATTTTTGTGTTTGTAATTTAATGTTACTTCATATTATTTGCAAACATTGACAAGAAATCTGTTAATCAAGTTTTTGTATCGGCACCATGTTGTTATCCGATGAGGCCGACATGGTAAAGTTGTCTGAAATGAATGAATATACATCTAAGTATATGTGTAATACAAAAGTAGGTGTTCGTCTTGGAATCGTAAAGAGAGACATAAATTATGTTACAGTAAAACTGTATTCTTTTCAGTTAACCATATTTAATCGCGACATTGGAACGTCGTTTATTGCTAATTTCAATCTTTTCTTTTATGAATAATATGGATGATAATCAATAAATACGAACACGACATATGAAGACGTCGAGAAGATATTTATTACGTCAAGCATAGGCGTGATGTTCAGAATTAATGTGATCATATGGCTACTATTTGGATACCAGAAAACTCTGTGTTGTGCTCTGTTCATATTTGATTTCCTGTGATAGCCATGCTCATTAATCCCGTATAAGTACAATACTATAGTACAAATCAACGTAAACGAAGCCACAACACACCCCGTAGCTATGAATCCCAATATATAGTCTGCACTGGTGTCGCCAATCTGTAGTTAATGTTTACAACACGGTAGCGTACCTTTCCTCGCATATGAAATTGAGTCGTTTGTCACAAGACATGGGTCTCCACCGGAAGCCGATGGTGCCGTCCAGAACAAGACACTCCGGACTGGACATGGAAGGACTCAGACCGTCCAGCCACCTGCAGTGGTAACGGAAATTACTTCACCATCAGCCATAGCCTTTACTCTATACTTTCTTGCCTTTCGTCTGCAAAATGCTAAGCATAACGCGTGGTATTTTACCACAACGCCCAGTTTATGCAAATGTTCCATATTGGTTAATGTTTGCCATGGTTAATTTTCTAACGCACATATATCTAGATAATATTCAATTAAACACTGTCTATAATGAGCACACGTTTTCAACCAGTTCTACACAATTTAGTCTTTATAATTTAGTTAATACGGGAAACAACGAGAAACTTGATAAACAATCTGTAAAGTATTACCATTTGCTCGTGTACGGCGTCAAGCTTTTACCTATAAACTTTATTTAACGACACACATGATAATATAAATTCCATACCGTGTTACACTGCTATGTTCTCCCTTCAGCCAGTCTACTGTACCGGAAGTGGTCACCTGACCTCCCAACCAAAACACCGGCTCTGAATACCTGCCTGCAATGAAAACGTGGATCGTTTGTTTGAAGTGGACTGGAGTATAGGAAAACTTTGTTGGAAGTGGAGCGAAGAATACGATAAAGTTTATTTAAAGTGGAATGTAGTCTAGGATAACGTTTGTGTGAAGTGGAATGTAGCTTGGTTCTAAGTCTTTTCTTTATTCTTGAGTTTAAGAATGGGTTTGTGAATACTGGTCCGGGACACTTCTGTTTTCGTTGTCTATTAGGTAATTAAGCAACACCGTAAGTTCGTTTCTGTCTGTAGAGAGATCAGCAACAATCATGTTTTAATTTTCAATCTGCATGGTTACTTCTCATGGACTCCACGAACGTTTCCAGGTGCAGCGCCTCAGAGAGGTCATTCAGGACGGCCAGGTGCCCGAGCCTCGCCGCGCAGAAGTTCTGCGCATCTCGCCACGTGATCGCCTCGCTAAAAACCGCGTAGCACGAGGAATTCGTGCGGCACGTGTTGTCGAAGCGGGGAAATAGATCTGAAAATTAAATCAATTGTACGCACTTAACTCAGCAAAAAAGAGCAGTTAAATGTTATTGTATAGCAGAATACGTTTTTATTATAATTTGTTATTTGTCAGTTTGCTTGTTTGCTGTGTTTCCTTGTTTAAATTTTAGCAATTGCAGCAGTATTTCAGTCATATGTTGGCTGTCAGTTGGACCACTCTCACTTTTACTAAGTTAGCTGACTAACTATTACTAAATATAAATAATAATAACTGAAACTAAAAGCTGCCCTACTTGAATCAGAGATATGGGCGATGACAGTAGAAATAATTTTATAACAAATCCACACACAAGTTCTGTTTCCGGACCGGGAATCGAAGAAGAGATCCTCACATTTTTAGTCCAGCGCTGTACCACTTGAGATAACAAAATCGGTTGTCAACATTTTTATTTAATGCTAAGTAATGAAAGTTTTAGGGCAAATAAAGTATACCTTTCTCATTATAGTTTCTAAGGACTACTTTGTTTTAAATCTCACATTAATTTCATAGTCAATCATCAAAGCGTAGTAAAGATAAATACATGGTAATGGCAGAATATATTTGAAAGTCACACATACATTTCAACACTCAATATTGACGCGGTAAATATTCACAAGAACCATAATCCTACACTTTCTTTAATAAGAGGCATTGCCCTTTGTTGTTTTGTGTGATTTAATTTTTCAACACAATATCTTAGAAACTACAACAGATATCAACATGAAACTTCATTGGTGTATAGATATCAATGAGGAGAAGTGTCATACACAAGAACAATAACCCTACACTTTCTTAAATTAGAGTTATTGCTCCTTGCTGTTTTTGTATGATGTAACTTTTCAGGGATATATCTCAACATGAAACTTTTTGGATGTATATATATATATATATATATATATATATACATATATATATATATATATATANATATTTCACGGTAATTCCCCGAAAGCAAATACATATCCTTTATATATCGAAAGGCACTATGAACCGTAAATAAAATCATCGTACATTTCTCACAATTGTGTCCGGTGTAGTCCCCAGGGCATGCGCACTGATGTCCCAAGGGGAGCTGTGTGCACGTGCCACCATTCTCGCATGGGAGATCGGCACAGTTACGGATGTCAACGAGAAACAAAGATACAGATGTCTTTTGAAAGATTCTTGTGCATCGAACGAAATACTGATGGGAAAGGGGTATAATTAGTTTTATCTTTAAAAACGATTCAAAACTTCGCATTAAATAATACATCAACATCATCTTCATTATCAGCTTCTTCATCATCATCATCATCATTCACCACAATATTCATCATAATTGTATTTATAAACGACCTCGTTTGATAAACTTTGAAGAAAACATGCATATTCTTATCCACAGCTCTACCTGTTGGTGAAGTTGTTGTATGAATCCCACTCAGATCAGTAGTAGCATATGTCACGTGGTTAGCTGTTGTCACGCCGGAAGTGATTGCACCCCCGCACGCCTCGTTCTCGTACTTGTCGTCTGCGTAGCAGTGTCTGCTCCGCGTGCCACCCGCGCATGCGCCCCATGCTCCCCACTGAAAGTAGATGGCCTGGTTGTCCGTGCATATGGCTGCTTCCGGTTTGCCTGAAAGAACGTCGTAAGCAATGTGTTCTTGAAAGTAGACGCATGTAAAAAGACTGATACAGTTTTCTATTCAGAATACAGTCTGTAAATAAGGTTAACGAAAGCTGAACATCTCCTTTTTATACGACAAGGAAAGTAAATACTTGTAGATATACATAAAAAATAGAGACGTACATTAGGCCAGATACTGATTATGAATGTACGTCATTTGCATATCAAATATGATACTGTATTGATAACAATTAACACACTAGAAACGCTCAACACCGGACATAAAGCAAACCACTTTAGGTTAGAGAGGATTTACTAAGCGAAAAGTCCAAGTATAAACACATTTCTATACAGGAATCATTGACTTCAACGTCATTCCGTTATAAATTACATGGATTTAATATCGCTCAGCACATTATCTAATAACAATTGTGTTGCATGCTTACTGATAAAGCGCTATGCCCGAAATATTTAAGCGTTCCTATGACTACATGTCATGATTACAATTCCGTGTGGAAGGACAAGATGGAATAAAAATCAAATGGATTTACCGAAATGGGGCACGGTAGTATATGACGGCGACGTCGTGAGCGTTGTTTTCCGGACAGTCGTCATAGTAACGGTCGTAGTGGGGCTCCCACATGTAGCCGTCTCGTCCGAATTATCCGCGTAGCAGTGGCGGCTGTGCTCTCTTCCGGTGCATTCGGACCAGGCGCCCCATTGGAAAAATATGGCTTGGTTGTTCGTACAAATGGACGCTTGGGTGACGCCTAAACGGTTAAACGCGACAAAGGAACAATTTAAAGGGGTACATTTACGGGTTTTACGGAATCATATGCACAACAAAAAATATAAGCATTTGACAAGTTTTATTTAATGGTTGCTTATCACAGGGAGCTCGTACTTATAAACCTTCATTAGAATTAAAATAACAGTGTAATTATATAAAAAAAATAAAATAGAGGGGACTCTTTTCGAGGGTTTATAAATAATAATAATAAATTCTGTATGTAAAAAATGTATATGAAGATAGTAAGTGCTAGAGAGTAAAATACGACATAGTATATATTTGACTTACCAATTTAATCAATACACCATTGCTGCTAGTTAAATAAATCTTTGAAAAGGAATATGAATTTTATACTTCGTGTCTCTATTTAGGGCGAATACCGCTTTAAAGTAAAATGTGACTGCTGATTTGTAATGTGTATTGTGGGAAACGGTTAAGTCCCTCGCACATGCTATACGATGATTAAATTCGTGAGATCCACTGATGGGTATTACCTTCTGTTTCAATTCATATCACGTCGATTTGATTGATTTAACGTGTTTAAGTTGTTTGACTTTAACCTCGTTATTTAGCGCTTTTTGATTATTTTTATGCTTCATTTAGATGTGTTTATATAGGAAAAGTATTTAATAAAAACAAATCTGTAGAATTTCCAAGCTTACCTGCTATATACACTATAAGTAAAAGATCTAATGGTGTCCTCACTGACATTCTTCCCTTTGTTTTTAAACGTTTGTTCTATTTTATCTCCGAGTCATATCCATAGCCTGCGACCTACATGAGCACTGTTTTCCAGTCCTAAAGATAATGGTCACCTATTACGGAACACGTTGACACGAGCAGTAACAATGCAATTACGTAAGTACACATTGAGCCTTACCACTGCTTTCTTTCGAGTTTTGTCACTCCTTAACCAGTCTACATTCCTCATTAACACCGGCAGTTCAAAACTGTATAAACTTGTTTCTTATAAATCTTTCCGCGTTTTAAATCCTTAACAATATTATTCATTTATCAGTGTTCTATTGCTTTTTCTCTTGATATACAGTTCCTTATTTCCGACCTCTTGTTGTATTCTCTATCTTGAGATTTAGTTCTTAACTTGACCTATATCTTTTGCTTTATCTTCTGATATATCATTTCTTAATCGGATGAAATATCTGCATTAGTCGTCTTTATTATTAGGTTCTTTTAAGACCATTGCTTCGTCTATTGATAAGTCCTTCCTTATTCACAACTGTTTTCTGAAATCTATCCTTATTTATTAGTTCTCCATTTCATCTTAAGGTCGTTTGTTTTATCTATTGAAATACGCCGTATCCCCTACCATTTTCTGCACTATATCCTAGCAGCAGTTCTCTTTTGGATCTTAAGATCATTTGCATTCGCTATTGATATACCCTCATTCTCTACCATTTTTCAGCACTTCATCTCAATGCCATTTGCTGTATCTATTGATATGCCCTTGCTTATCCCATACCCATATTTTCTGCACTATTTTGTTAGGTCTATTTTTCTTCTTATGTTCATTAGCTTTATTAATTGATAAACCCTTCTTTATTGCATACTTCTTCTGCAATCTAACCACATTTTAGCTCTCTCGATCTTCTCAATGCCATTTGCTCTCTCTCTCCCTCTCCCTCCCCCCCCTCTCTCTCTCTCTTTCTCTCTCTCTCTCTCTCTCTCACTCTCTCTCTCTCTCTCTCTCTCTCTCTCACTCTCTCTCTCTCTCTCTCTCTCTCTCCCTCACTCTCTCTCTCTATCTCTTATAATTTGTCCTTCCCCATTCCTCAACTTCTCGTCATTGTTGTATTTATCGCAAATGGGATAATACAGTTGTTTTAACTCCTCACCCATTTTATAATACATGGTTGGAAATAACAATAACACTCACAGTATTATAAAACATTTTTATTCAAACACAATGAACATGAATAGTATGAAACATCATCCATAACGTTTATCCAATAGCATATATCGTCCTGAAAAGAAAAAAAGTGAGTCATTGTTACCAGTTTAATGCTAAAAGAAGAGAAATACTATATTTTCCACAATTGGTATTATTTTTAAACTGCTGAAATCTAAACCAAAGTTTTCTTTCGTATGTAAATATTATCTCAACTATAAGTATGGCAATTTACACAATATTCTCATTTTCGAAATTTATTCCGTTGTAAAATATACACGAAATAAATATGTCCTAATCCGCAAAGGTGGTCTAACTAATTAATGTATTCTACCAAAGGTTCAATACTGTGCAACCTTATGTTAAATATGTGGCGAATACTATTAAACAGCACCGTAATAATTAGATGTGTATGATTATAGCTCGTGTAAAATGTATGACAGCAACTTACTGTTCCTCGCATATGAAGAATGTCGGTCTGTCACACGGAAATATCTGCCACTGGAAGTTGTAGCGTCCGTCCATCGCAACACACTCCGTCCCCATAGCAACTGGGCCGTTGCCATCAGGCCATCTGGTTCAAGATAAATTCAGTTAAAGGAATATTAAATATATGTTTCCAATCTTATAGCATAGACCTAAAATAGAGGATGCATATCCTGTTAAAAATATTTAAAAAAAAAAATGTGTCGATACATATATATTGACTGGTGGTTTCATGACATTGCAATACGTGTCCGTATGCGTTTGGGGTTTGTATGAAATTTTATGTAATAACACGTAGGCAAAAGTTTTAAGAAACGGTTCTTTTACAAATTACTTCTTAAACTGTGTATAATAAACATATTATAAATAATTAAGCGAGCGTGCAGCGAATTTAGTTTTTTTTAAGTATGAAAACAATCGCCGGAAGGATATTGCCATATAAAACGTAGCTAAGTTTGTCCACCAAAGCCTTAAAAGCTATGCCGATTGACGAGCTATACAGTGACCGCACTGACCTGGACGTGCTACTCCTTCCCGTCAGCCAGCGCTCAGGACTGCTTCCGGTCTTCGTGCCGCCAATCCAAAACAGTGCCTCGGAGTAGCGCGCTGGAAAGTGAGGCACAGCAAAATATTGAGCTATGACAAAATCTTCGGATTATTTTATTGGATGCTTTCTTCTCATTTATAAGGAAATATGTTAAATAAAAATTGTTAATTGTACCCTTTTACACAGTGAAAAATAACTGCGAACATTATCGGCTTGTCTGTTTTCTCCTTATTTCAGAATAACTACAATCAATGAAAGGAGAAACAACGAAGCTGAGCGCATTAATTTGTATCCCGTGATTTGTTTCATGAGTTCATCATAAAATGCTGATGCTGATAAGGAGGAGGAGGAGGAGGATGATTATAAACTGTTTCCAAAATACTCTATCATCCCCAAATTATATGATCGGTGGTGCCATAACTTTACCATGGACAGTGGTGCCATACACAATAGGTGTTGTTGTGCATTTTATGTTAATTTTATGTGGCAATGTTTATATGGCGTATTTTCGCTCTGTTGTTGTCAATACGGCTAAACGCCGTGAAATATACACACACTTACACACTAAATCAAAGCTCTAAGGACACAGCAGTTACCCACTATTGCAAACCATTTGATACAGGTAACTTTTCAAAATGTAGATAAAACACTAACATATCACTTTATTTACATATAAGGCGATTTATTACCGTCTTAATATACCAGCTGATTGTTATTGTTTACATTCATGAATGTCCGTGCATGCACACTTACTGGTTGGCAAAAACCCTGGTTTCACTAACCTAAATAATATGCATACATGAGTACAGACTTGTGTTTAGCCAATAAATCGATAAGAAATTCCGAAATTAACGGTATAACACCTAAATAATAATTTCAAAGATATCATAATTATTTAGTACCAATATTGCATAGTTATACATTAAATTTCGTCTTGAAAAATACGAGCATCAGACAATAGGTTGTCTGATGACTTAAAACAGACCATTTTACAAAACAAATCTGTAAATAAGCCGTATTATTGCTTGTTGAAGGACTTCAACAAATTAAATTACAAAAATAATAAAACATATTATTATATAATCATAATTATCCATGGCATGGGTAAGCTCTAGTGTATGCTATTTTTTATGAACGAGCGAAAGTGTAAGAGGTGCATTGAATAAACCATCAAACAAAGCCGCATAAAAAGCGAAGTTAATAACAATATTTAAAAGTTCATGATTAGATGTCTATTTTCTTTTGCATCGAATGAATTTTTATTTTACATTGCATGATGGTATTTGATGAATTTTAACGCGCAACTGAAACAAAAACGGCGCACGACGCAACTCAAAGTGTTTTAATATGCATTTATATACATTCAAATCTTTTTACTTGTGATGATTAGTCATAGATATCCAGCATTTAATATCATAAATCTGTATTGTTTTTATTTTTGTAAACAGTATTTACCCCGTGGTGGCCAAACGCAATTGTTTGTTTTCATGATGTTGTTTCGTATATTTCCGTACATTTCCGTAACTTAAATTAACGTAACATATTTGGCGCTAAATTATTCCACAAGATGAATTGTCCATACAACTGTAAACCTTTAGAGGACATGGCAGTATCATGAATTGTGTTAAATGACCTCACATTCGTCTTCCAGCTGTGGTTTATGACACTATTTTGCTAGTCGTTTTTTCCTGAACAAAAATGCAATTAAACACCGGACTAATATACCCAAACGAAAAATCACGTGTAACAAGGTTACTGGTAGCATTTTTTAAACATTTCGTGAAAACATGTTGTCTTTTTTTTTAATAAATTCGTATTATTTCAAATCGAAAAGTTTTATAATAATCAAAAATAACATCCGAGCACTTCTTTAATGAATGTCAATGTCCGTTTTTTGATTGTGAGTTCCGTAATCTGAATCAGCAATAAGGAAATGTTTCCTGGTTCAAAATGAATTGTACGAATAATAAATCAAAGTACTGACAGTACTGGTGTGACGATGCTTTTGAAGAGGATAGATATAAAAGCATCAATTAAAGTTTATCTACATCACCACAATTGTGCATGTGGGTACGAAAATTTTGGATACGAAACAAAATTTGGGTACGAAAAGTTTTGGTACGAAAAAATTATGCCAAAAATAAATTGGGTACGAAAAAAAAATTGGGTACGAAAAAAAAATTGGGTACGAAAAAAAAGGGCGAACAAAAAAATTGGGTACGAACAAAAAATTGGGTACGAAAAACATTGGGTACGAAAAACATATTTGCTTGAAATGCATTTTACATGTCGAATATATGTAGTTATGCGAATCTAGTTCCTTATTCCCTTTTCCGCGAAATGATTTATGAATGAAATGACTTTGCGTTTTGTTTATGTTAATTTAAGAATTGCATGTATTCTTTTTTCGTGCAAATTTAACATCAACTACGTATACCGGTAGTTTGAAAAAGGACTACGGTAATTATCCTTTCTACTACATGTATATCAACTTGAATAACGAATAGTATTAAATAAGGAACAAGGAACCAACTTACTCTTCATAAACCCCACCAGTTAAAAATAATTTATCTGTATTGTAACAAAGTAAAATACACAGGACTTGAAACAAATCAAATTGTGTTTAACTGTCCTATTTGACTAAGTACTGATTGTCATTCGAGATACATTCATTCTAGAACATTCGGAATGACGTTGATACTTTTGTCACAACATTTTGAAACGGGATATTCAGAAGAAACTTATTAACAACAACGTAAATAGTGAGAGTGTGACGATATTTCAAGTCATATTTCATCAAAGAAGTTCATTGACATGTAAGTGAGGAGGAAACAACAAAATATGTATCATCCGTTTAATGAGTAGTGTCAAAGTTTTTGGACTTATATATTAAACTGACGTTTCCAGTATAATACTTCTGTGTCCTAGAGTGTTCACAAGGTAAGTGTTATGGTTATATTTTATGTTTTAAAAGGCGTGTTGCGTGAGCAGCGTAATAAATTGAAGTGATGTGTAAGTAAAGGAATACATTCTAATTGGTGTTGGATAAGTACCGATAGTTTTTCATGAACTAAACAGGTTCCCGTTAGTTTATTATGTCTTGAGTTCATAGATTCGATCTACTAGTATTTGTTGTTTATTTTCATCTTTATTTGTTTAAGTACATTAACTTAAATTTATTCTGAAAAAAAGTTCGATGTCTGAATCTTTTTCTTATAAAACAATAGTCGCGAAGATGTGTCAACTACATATATTATTTGTGGTTACCACATAAATATCGAGCACATACATGCTGTTCAAAACCAAGTTCATTGTCAGTTAAAAACAATTAATTACAAAAATATAATCGTTCAAAATGCATTTTCTTTCATACGAATGTTTTATTTAGGCATTTTATAAGTAAAATAAAATTAAAGGTCTTGAATTATTGTATATATAAACTATAATCATGTCAATTATTACTGAACTCGCGTATACGAACACCAACACCTGTTTCCAAACGTCACTCGTTAAAACGTCTTTATGATTCCCTTGTTCTTGTAAGTTGTTTGATTATTTCATTTTCATTAAACAAAAATAACGCTACTGAAAAAAAATAATAACCTCTGTTTACTTAAAGCAGCACACCTTTGTTCGCTTAATCGTAGTAATTTTAAGCTATAGTAGTTTTTTTTTCAGAAACATTAGTTGTTCGCTAGCGATTGCTCGATAGCGAACAACTAAACACTATACGACCATCGATTAGTATTCAGAAGTATGTTGATTTAGAGAATGTGAAAAATGGAATAACAGGGAAGAAGAAAAGTATAACACACATAGAAATTTAATAGTACATCATGTCCAAAATTGTAGCGTAGACCGATAATTAAACGAGTATTACAAGTATCCATTTCATATCCGCGTTTTATGTACAAGTAAGCGTTTCAACTAGTATGTTTCTTCTAGATGTTTGCTAATAACGAAATGAAATGCAAAAATGGTGTATACGTAGACCAAACAACGTATTAAAAACTAAATTAAACAAATGAATCTCAAAAAGGCAAAATCATTTAGCAGGACACTCCAAAAAGCTACACCACGATTAACTTACACAAAACAATGAAGTCGATTTACTAAAACAACACAAAGCAGAAGATTCATTTTATAAACACACAGCAGACGGTTCACTAAATCCGCACAGAGAAAGCGATGAACAAAATAAAAAAAAAGACCAAGTGCATCACTTTAACAAGCCAAAGCAACTGATTCACTAAATCAACACAAACCAAGTGCATCACTTTAACAACCAAAAGCAACTGATTCACTAAATCAACACAAACTAAGCGCATCACTTAAACAACACAGAGTAGACGATTAACTAAATCAACACAAGACCAAGCGTTTCACTTAATCAACCCAAGACCAAGCGTTTCGCTAAATCAACACAAGACCACGCGAATCACTTAAAAAACACAGAGCAGACGATTCACTTTATCAACACAAGGCCAAGCGTTTCACTTAATCAACACAAGACCACGCGAATCAATTAAACAACACAGAGCAATCAATTTACTAAATCAACACAAGACCAAGCGTTACACTTAATCAACACAAGACCATGCGAATCACTTTAACCACACAGATCAATCGTTTCACTAATTCAACACAATACCAAGCGTTTTACTAAATCAACACAAGACCAAGCGTTTCACTAAATCAACACAAGACCAAGCGTTTCGCTAAATCAACACATAAAAGACGATTGACCAAATCAACACAGAGCAATCTATTCACTAAATCAACACAAGACCAAGCGAACCAATTAAACAACACAGAACCATCGATTTACTTAACCTACACAAGATCAATCGATTCACTAAATCATTACATAGCAGACGACTGCGTACAACAACATGAAGCAGGCGATTCACTTTATCAACACAAAGCTAAGTATTCACTAAATCAACGCATCTCAGACTTTTCACTCAGAAAACACACAGGTAATCACTAGCGCCAAGGTTACCACTAGGACACAGGTTACCACTAGCAAAAAGACAAATAGCACTTACATCGCATGGATTCAAGAAATGTCTCCATGAAGATCCCTTCTGACAAATCGTTTGGAACCATGAGGTGCCCTCCTCGAGCCTGACAGAAGTCACGTGCTCCTTGCCACGTGTCCCTCACGGGGAACACCACGTAGCACGAGCTCCCCGTGCGGCATGTGTTGTCGTGCAGCGAAAACAAATCTGAAAACATTTGCTAAATAATCAAACTCACACATTTCGACTGCTTTTCTATATGTAGCTAAAAGTATGTAAATTCGCTTTAAGTGCAATAACAGTATTACATATTATAACGTCACCTTTCTCGCAATTTGGCCCCGCGTGCGTGGGCGGGCACGTGCAGTGGTACTGGTTGATCATCTCTACACACGTGCCCCCGTTCTGACACGGGCTGCTCGCGCACTCCGGGATATCTATAAACAACGTAGTCATCGAGATGAATTCGTGTAATCGTAAATGAACCATCGCAAATGCTACTAAAAAATCTTAATTCTGTTGTTGTTTTGTTTTAATTGAATGTTCAGTATATTACTTTACATTTATTTTTGGATATTACATAAATATTAATATATAAATATGCAAACAATATTCCGATTCCCCTTAATTTGATACCCCACTTGTACTTTGGAAAATACCGTTCAATAGTAAAATTGCAAACAAGGTTGACCTGAACTTAACAATAATTACTTACATTAACCAAAATGCATATTGTTTTACTTAAGTTATTAAAACATGAAAGTTTAAAACACCCAAAAAGGATTCATCATATTGCAAAAACAGATGACATTGAATATTTATTGTATTTGAAAAACGAAAAGCATCTGAGACCCCATTACGTCACGTGCCATACCCACGCAGTTGGCCCCCGTGGTCCCAGGCACGCACTGACAAGTGTAGTAGTTGATGTGCTCGAGACACGTGCCGTTGTTGAGGCACGGGGTACTCGCGCACTCGAGAATATCTGAAACAAGAAATATCTTTAAAAAAGATATACGGCGTTGATAGTTCAATGAATTAGATCAAGGATAGCGAATGTCTTTTTCTGTGCAGTTCTTAGCTGCATCACATGCAGTACGGGATGTTACGCGGAGCTTTCGCGGCTTATTTTACATTATTACATATTGCTGGTCATATACCTATAGATACAAAACAGAAAACCAAAAGAAGAATGGAAGTGAAATTAAAACATATGAGTCAACCGGCCACACGCGAAGTATCCGTATTTATAGGCGCGTTCTTCGAACAAACCTGTTTTAATGGTTTGTCGGGCATTGCTATTTGATTCGATTATTAACAGTATCGAGAATCATCGCGCTCATGCTTAATACATTAT